>CAWVNO010000572.1:0-70283 GCA_963930645.1 Salticus scenicus | reverse complement strand
AAAGAAAAATTTCCAAATAAAATTCATGGTTCACGACCCAATTTTCATATTTCCACAGGCAGTACAGTTTTGATATAGGACTCCCACGACGCCTTTTAAATTTTTGTTGTCATGTTGGCGATGACTTTTTTATTAATTTTGGTATATTTATGTCACAAAAGTTCATATTCTGTATATATCTTTAAAATATTGCTAGGTTTAAAATGACGCTTGTAAAGATTCTGAAGAAACAACTGTTAAAAATGTATTTTTCGTAAAATAATCTCATCAGACAAGTGTCGTCATTTTTTCTTATTAGTCCATTGAGCTAAGTCCGCGTGCTTAAATACTGTCAATGTATAAATATTATTTTTTTTATCCTCGCGTATCGTATCGTTTCGGCAAAAAATAATTGAAACTGGTGCACGTTAGAGAAATATTATATAGACAATTTAATTGTTGAAAAAAAAAAAAAAAAAAAAAAAAAAAAACGAGTTCATTTTTTTTGACATAAGATTAAATATATTTAAATAAACGTGAACCTTAAAAAATTAAACTTTTTTACTTTCCGAACACTATAGTGAGGAAAGTATTGTAATCATGTCAAAAATCCGAATTCGAGATTTTGATGTTTCTATACGTTTTGAGGTCCCCTGAGTCCGTTTTCACTATTCTTACGATGATGTATGTGTGTGTGTGTGTATGTGTGTATGTGTGTATGTCTGTGGGTGAACACGCTAGCGTCTAAACGCTTCGTTCGATTAACCTGAAAGTTGGTACGCATATTGTAAGTCACCATAGTACGAACCCTATAGATTTTGATGAATCTAGCACTTATAGTTTTTTTACAGGGACACAAAGAAAAATTCTTTATCATTATGGCCTATGGGAGCAAAATCTTAAAAGTGCGATAGCATCTAAACGCCTTATTCAATTGAGCAAAAATTTTATACACATATTATAGATCACAAATACTCAATCTGTATAGATTTTGGAGAATCTAGCACTTATAGTGTTTTTACAGGGACACAAAGAAAAATTCTTTATCATTATGCCTATGGGGCCAAATTTTTAAAAATGTGATAGTGTCTAAACGCCTTATTAATCCGAGCAAAAAAATTGTACACATGTTATAGATCACAGTTGAACTAACTGTATAGATTTTGGTGAATCTAGCACTTACAGTTTTTTTACAGGGACACAAAGAAAAATTTCTTTGTCATTATGATCTATGGGCTCAAAGTTCAGTAGCGTTAAATAAAACAACGTGTAATAGATGGAGAAAAATACTCAAACACTCTATTATGGTTTTCTCTCTTTTGTTTGTTTAACAACTACTCTTTCTTTACTTTATCTACAAAACTGTTAATTACTCAATGTTCGGAAAGTCGAGTGGAGTCACTCCAGATTTTTTTTATTATTATTATTATTATTATTATTATTAGTTCACTAAACTGAGTCTGCGTGCTCAAATATTGCTTATATATTATTTTTTATCCTCGCGTATTTTATTAATGATTCATCAGAAAATTTAAAAACATGGTATATAAAAAGTTTTTTTATGTTATAATTATCTTTTCTTTATACGCGTTTTTATTTAACAGGGTTTATTGTTTATTTATGCTTTTTTTTTTTTTTAATGTCCGATTGAGCTGAAATATTGCATACATGTATAAGTCAGAATTAGGCCCTGGGTTGAAAACTCTAGTTAAATATCAATTTTCGAATGTTAACCCACTTCCTGTTATTGAATTGGGTTTAAATTTTACATAAATGTAGGACAATAAAGGCTCAAGTAGTTACAGACTCAGGGTTGGAGCTCTGAGTCAAAAACTGCATTTAAAAATTAATTTCAGAATGTTAATCCACTTCCTTGCAATTTTATTGAGCTTAAATTTTGCATAAATGTATGGGAATATAGGCTCGAATAATAACGGATTGAGTGCCCTGTACCCCCAAATCCATTTAAAAACTCGTTACGAATTTTAATCCTTTTGAGCTGAAAGTTTGCACGCACGTATCATTCTGACGATAATACATGATTAAGCATTAACAGATTTCGGCAGGGGGGGGGGGGGGTCTCTGACCCCTAACATCAGTTCAGAATTTCTCTACGAAATTTTAACCCACTTCCCATCATCCGTTTGAGTTGAAGTGTTTCACTCACGTATGTTATCCACATCCGCCGAATTGTAGTTTTTACAACATTTCGAAACAAAAGCTTGTCATTAACTTTTTTTGTTTTTTTAATTTAGTGTATTTTTTAAAAGGGAAATCTTACTGCGAAGGTCATTAGGTCCATTTTACCATGTTTTTATTAACTTCTACTCTTGTTTGTCCGGTACAAATCTTGCAATAGATTTTTAACTAACTTCCCACTAGCTAGACATTTGAAACTTTCAGAATAGCTCGGAAACCGATGACAACACAATACTTCGAAGCCCGATTTTCGAATTTTTTTTATTAGTTTTCTTTTAATTAATTAAGATATGAAAATAATAACCTCCTAATAGTTTAAAAAATAGCCATTAAAACTAGTTGGCATAGGTGGACTCTGCCCAGTTCCCCATCATATTTATGTTCTCATAAATTTCTAGTGCGAGACATATTATAACATGTTAAAAGAAATTAATTTGACCAAAGCTTCACACAGTGACAGAATGAAATCCCCGCCTAAAAGGCTATCCACCGTTCACTTCGATATATTTATCGTATTCTAATCTATTAATTTATTTTATCACCGTCGATTCCGTTGTTTAGTTTCATGCTACTATTTCCAATGCAATAATCCTCAAAATTCATATTTATATGAAAAATTTACGATTTCGCTATGTTGGTAAAATCGTAAATTTAATTTACGAAATTTTCTTATTAGAATATTTCTATTCAATCATGTTCAAACCAATATCATAAATGTAATTTTGAAGTTGTCTAATGTATTTAGGATCCTCAAAATGGAAGTTTATGCTCAGTTTTGCCTTATTCTGACATGTTAAGTAAATCGTAAACTCCAAATAACTTACGAATTTTTCAAATTGGAAAAATCATTGTCTATGATATTCATACCAGTATCCTAAATAATATTTCGAAAGTGGTTTGACATCTTTACGATGAAAATATTCCTCAAGATTGACGTTTATGTGAAATTTTGCTCTATTCTGCCATGTTAAGAAATTCGTAAATTTCCAATAACTTGCAAAATTTTCAAAGTAGCCTATTTATAGTTACTGATGTTCATTCCGGCATCAAAACTGATATTTTAAAACTGGTCTGACATTTTTACAGTAAAAATTTTCCATTTAATGCACGTTTAAGTGAATTTTTGTCCTATTCTCCCACGTTAAGAATATTGTAAATTTCTTGCCAGTGTCGAAGGTAATATTTTAAAACTGATCTGACCTCTCTGCGATCATTTGTTCGGGAGATATCGTGTAAACAGACTAACAAACTAACGGACTAACACACTAACAGACACCATACAAATTTTGTCATTTTCGTATTCCTCACACCTGAAAACGTATAAAAAAGTCAAAAAAACGAGGTCGAAATTTTTCACGATTACCTAAGTTTCCCATACCTATAGTATGATGGGGAACAATAAAGACAGGAGAAGAAGGTAACGCTGAAATTTTGTGATGTTGTTTTCTAATGTTTACAGATGGCGCCAGCGTACAATACTTCCTTCTCTCCAGCTTCGGCAATGTTATTCAATGGGGAAATGTCTCGTTTTAATTATTTTTTTAAAATAATATCCAGCTGAAAAAATTTCGATTGAAAGCAAATTTCATTAAATAGATTATTTTAAGCAACATGTTTTTTTTTAAGAGCGATTTTATGCTAATTTTACTTTGAAAGAGAGCTTTTAAAAAATGACGATCTTTATGAACCGAAGCTAACTAAAACAGACAATTGGGGGGAAGGAGAATGGAGATCGTTTGTATTGTGTCGTTTGAAAATGTTATGGATATCTTATGGCAGTCTTATAATTTTTCATTATTAGTATATTTGACGTATACAAAAATGTAGTAAATAAGTTTTTTTTTTTTTTCTTATCACTATCATAGCCTGTTTTACAACTAGGAACGAAGCATTTATTTGAAACATCTGAATTATGCAGCTTTAAGCACTTACAAAAAAAATTAAATTGCTTAAAATTAAAAATTTTAAATTTACTCCGGCAAAATTCTATTGAAAACAACATTATATCCGCGCCGAGATAGGGAGTAATGACAAGTGGCGCCCTCAATATTTACCAAAAATTTACATCACAGTTTCGTAGATTTCTCCCATTGGACCTTCAACTCCTATTAATATTACTTCGTGTGGGGAACTAAAATTAGTTATAATTTAATTGTTGCCAAATAAAATAAAATAAAATAAAATAAATTACGAGTTCATTTTCTCCCGACATAAAAATAAATACATTTAATTAAACGTGAAGGTATAAAAATTATAAAAAGTGAAATGATGCCTCTCACAAAAATGGACGTCATTATTAGTTTATAAGTTTTATACACATTGATAAAGTGCTAATGTAATTGTATAGCTGTGATTCAACAGAAATTTTAAAAACATGGTATATAAAAAGTTTCTTTTATCTTATAATTATTTTCCTTCAAAGTGAATGTATCTGATCCTCTGCTAAACTAATTTTATGTTTAGCGTCACGTTCATTTATGGAACAAAACCCGCCAGCAGACACTATTTTTTTGACATAAAAAGAATTATTGTACAGTCGAACCTCGTTAGCGTGAATCTCAAGGGGGATAAAAAATTTGTTCATGTAATCAGTAGTTCATGCTATCAGTAAAACTAATCTTCATATAACTAAACTAATCCTCATTTAGACGGGGATTGTGGAAACAGTTCATGTTAAAAGTAATTCCCGTTAACGAGGTTCGACTGGACTGCATTTATTTACATGTAATCTCATGCAATAACATTTTATCAAAATTTAACTTTGAACGTGCTAAGAACGTTAGTGTTAAAACTAACATTATGTTTTTAAAGGAAATATTATATATTTCGTAATTTATTAGTTTATCGTACAGTTAGAGAGAATTATGCGTATTGTAAATCATATGTTATCGCGACAATATGTAGGAACCAGGATTTGGATTATATGATAAAAATGGTTAAGAATTAAAAATACAACCCAAGTAACATAAGATTAGATATTGAAAACAGGATAATTCAATAATTGCCTCTATGACTGTGAACACTTTTCGTAAAAATTCACCATCACTACTCGAGAATATTATCAAATGAAAATAAAGAATGTACTATTAAAAAAATATATACATACAGTCGGTAACAAAAGTCTCCGAACACTAGCAAAAATTCCTATTTAAAAAAAGTACACTTAATACAGTTTTGTTGAATAAATCCTTGTCGAATCCTGTTTTCAGACTGACTAAGAACAGGATTCGTCAAGGATTTATTTAACAAAACTGTATTAAGTGTACTTTTTTTACATAGGAATTTTTGCTAGTGTTCGGAGACTTTTGTTACCGATTGTATATTAAATTTTAAAATATTATACATACAGTCGGTAACAAAAGTGTCCGAACACTAGCAAAAATTCCTATGTAAAAAAAGCACACTTCATACGGTTTTGTTAAATAAATCCTTGTCGAATCCTGTTCTTAGTCAGTGTAAGAACATGATTCGATAAGGATTTACTTAACAAAACCGTATGAAGTGCACTTTTCTTACATAGGAATTTTTGCTAGTGTTCGGACACTTTTGTTACCGACTGTAGATGGAAATAACAAGATTATTAGAAAATCACTTCATTTAGAGAAAAAATAATTAAACAGAAAAGAAAGAGAAAAATATATATACAAGAGCAGTAACACATTTTTAATGACTAAAAAGTGTATTGTATAATTTTATAATTGTATACATAGTGTTTATATTTTTAGACCCTATTTAAAGTTGTCTAAAGACAAAATTATTGTTCTGAAAGTTATGAAATTCTGTGCAGGATATATTGAAAAGAGGAGAATTTGAACGAATTAAAAATCAAAAAATCAAAATCGCGTCACCAGAGGGCTTTTTTTGAATGGACTTCACATATAGCATACATTTATGGTGGCTTACAAATTTTATTGCAACAAAACATATTCATCATTTTCAGCTAACATCTGAAATCGTATGTTGAGAAATGCTGTCTTCAAGATCGGGTAAAGTTCTTGGATTGTCACGACTTACCAGATGTTTCAAATGCCTTAGAAGCTCAAAGTTACATTGATTCAGGTCTAAGGATCAGGCAGATCACAGATTACGAAAGTGACGACAGATGACACGTTATTCTGTAAAGTAGGACACAAAGGCTAATATGTGGAGTAACTTCATCCTCAAAGAAATGCCAAACAGAACAGTTTCCAATCAATAACAAGGATTAGATTACTTGCTTTTCATTTCAGCTGGTGTACGTTGTGGTTTGTGTTTAATTTATCCCCAATCGAAATATAAAAGAGCGATGGAGGAAACTTGTTTTGGTGGAAGTAGAATGTCGGTTTGGCTAATGAAATGGTGGAATGGTGGGGATGTGATCTTCGGAAGCAAAAAGGTTACTAGTCCGGGGTCTACTCTAATAGCTCGTTGATGACAGGGCCAGACCTCGGTACTTCATAGACCAGTAGAATGAAGCATATTCCTCCCAAATATTGACCGCAATACAGCGTCTAGAATAAACAGTGTGGAAAGCGGCAAATAAAATTGTACTAAAAAAAATTAAGCCTGTCACCAGATGTGATTGTAATCGAAGCTAGTGTCATGTAATCAAAACCGAGCCTCCCTATTGGTTAATTATGTGCTTAGATCACGTGATTGAGCTGACGAAACTGGAAAAGCCAATCAGATCTTCGATTCGAACAAAAGCTTCGTTCACAGCGACATCTAGGGAAGCTTAATTTTTGTAGCATTATTTTAACATTACGGTTATAGGCGATTTCCACACTGTTTATTCTAGACGCTGTAACCGTACGGAGTGCTGCTCTTCCAACACCTCCAATAATGAGGCCTCCGATCTCAGCTTTACGTCACGGAAGATCGGCCGATTGCATCCAAATAACATTTCCTACAGTATCTTGCCATGGTGTGTATTGGATGTAATCGTCCCGGAGGAATTATTAAAGGAGGTGTTGGCTCTTTTTGCTTTATGCTCTCATGAGATCAAACCTTCGAAAGCCTGTTTCAAAAGAACTAAATCAGAAAATAAGTTCAAATCAGATAAAAATTTCATAAAATATACGTAGGAGTTGATATTAAATTTTTCAATATGACAAATACTTAGGGTTGAGTTGATTACGATGCATTAGAGCTGCCTAATGGGCCATTATCGATGGTTTTGGATTCACCCCTAGGGGTAGTCGAGAGACGTACCCTTACAATTTTGATCCTCCACGGAGGGAATGACCCTTTTGATTTAATTTCTATGAGATTAAACCCCACCAGGGGATGAACGCTCAAAGCTGGTAGATGGGAAATGCCAGGTTCGATCCCAGATCGTGCTCATTGCCCTAACCGTTCGGAGTTGTCCGTGGTTTTCACTGAAACTCACGTAAATACAAGCTGGGCCCCGTTAGAAAGATCCCCGCGTATGGCACTCCACCTATAGGAACTGGGACCCTAGAGTAGTCAATCGGCCTTAATCCCAACATCCAACCAACTCATGAGATTAATAGACTACCCACTTTTGCCCTAGCCACATTCAATAGGCCGTAAAGGGAGGTTGGAATTGAGGTTAATTGAGTTTTACGTCACACTAGAGTGGACATTATATTTTGAGAAGATACACCTTAACTGACCAAATGTCCCCATTTTCTGGGGACAGCTTTTATTTTGAATTTTTTTTCTAATAGGCATTTTTCTAAGTTTTTTAAAAAATTGAAGGAAGTAAACTATTTATTATTGATATATTTATTAAGAATGGAAAAATACATCCGTAATTGGTTGGTTGGTTGGTTGGGTTTAACGTCGCACCCATCCGTAATTGGATTATAGTAACAATGCACGTGACGTCACTCGCAGTCAAGTTATGTGTAGAATGGAAAAACATTGGAACTTTCCACCAATGTAGGTCGATCTTTTGCCACTCGAGAGCGGAAAAGGTTGATTGACGGAGCATTTGTTTGTAAACATGCCCTTTCCTTATGTTTAGGGGTACATTACAAATGAAACACTTCCAGTTGCAAAGCCGTTTGCAGGCGTTCCAAATGTATGACTGCAGTCGACAACAAAAATTCCTATGTGAAAAAAGCACACTTAACACTGTTTTGTTAAATAAATTCTTGTCGAAGCATGTTCTTAGACTGACTAAGAACAGGATTCGACAAGGATTTATTTAACAAAACAGTGTTAAGTGTACTTTTTTTACATAGGAATTTTTGCTAGTGCTCTGTTACTTTTGCTGCCGACTGTATTTGCAAAAAATTTACGTCATCGAAAGTGCAAGCGTTCCGTTTGTATGTAACCCTATGTGCTTCTCTATTATAAAGGTACTCTGATCTGGTCACTATATGTGAGAGCCTCGGTAGCCTATGCTTGGTAGAGCCCCGAGCTTAAAATTGGACGATTGCAGGTTCGATATTCGAGCCCATCGACGAGATATTAGAGTAGACCCCGGACTAGTAACCTTTTTGCTTTCGAACATCACATCCCCACCATTCCACCATTTCATTCGCCAAACAGCCTTTTCTACTGCAAAACCGACATTCCACTTCCACCAAGGCAAGTTTCCTCCACCTTTGTTATCGCTGTTTTATATTTCGATTGGGTGTAAATTAAACATAAACTACAATCTACACCAGCTAAAATACAAAGCAAGTAAACTAATCCTTGTTATTGAAAGCTATGATTGAAAGTTTGTTATTTAAAGCTGTTCTGCTTGATTTTTCTTTGGAGTTTTGGTGTAAGAGGAACAACCCATTTAAAACATGCAAAATCCCAAGAACCAATTGCCAAGAAAGCGATTATCGCCAAAAAAGGTGCAAAAACCGCAATGATGCTCCGGCAATTTTTCTCCATAGCCAGTATAAGGAATCCGTACTCTACTAGCATATCTGCTCGATGTTCGAGCCAGTCAAAGACCGTCACGTACAGTCGACAGCAAAGTTATTCGAGCGCTAGCAAAAATTCCTAAGAACATGATTCGAAAAGGATTTATTTAACAAAACAGCATTAAGGATTTATTTAACAAAACATTGTACTTTTTTTATAGAGGAATTTTTGCCAGCGCTCGAGTAATTTTGCTGCCGACTGTATAATGATAATGGCTGGTGCACGTACATTCCGTAGAGGCTGCAGTCTTCCCCATGTTCGGAAATGTCACCTCTGGTGGGTTACTGATGGGGGAGATCCATCTCCTTCGTAAAAAATCAAGATTCTAATGGCATGTCTCCGTATCACCGCTAGAGGTGAGTCCCAGACCGTCGTCAAATGCCCACTACATAGCTATAGTGCGACGTTAAACCCACTCAACTTAACTAAACTCCTCTCATAGCGTGTACAGTCGGTAACAAAAGTGTCCGAACACTAGCAAAAATTCCTATGTAAAAAAAGTACACTTCATACGGTTTTGTTAAATAAATTCTTGTCGAATCGTGTTCTTACACTGACTAAGAACAGGATTCGATAAGGATTTATTTAACAAAACGTATGAAGTGTACTTTTTTTACATAGGAACTTTTTTTACATAGGAATTTTAGCTAGTGTTCGTACACTTTTGTTACCGACTGTAGTGTGTATTAAATGTAATTGAACAGAAGTGAAGAACTGTTTGTTATGATTTAAGAACTTGATACCGGGTGTTAACATCGAACTAAAGGAGATGATTGAGGGTAGATGCAGGTAGGTAGGTTGGGTCTGGTCGCTCCTGGTCTGCTCAACTCTACTCGTTAGTGTGTTTACTTTCCCGGCTACTGCCGCGTTGCTGGTTTTCCTTCGCGGTGAGTGTTGTTTGGATTTTGTCCCGGCTTTCGAGTCGAAAGTTGGTAAGTTTGTTGCTTTTTCCTTTTCTATCACGCTTAGGAGTGTGAGTTTGTCATTATTTTCTGTCGCGGGGATTTTCTTCTCGCTTGTTATCACTTGGCCACATGTCCGGAGGCGTTTCCCTTGATAGGCCGCCATGTTCATTGAATCACTTTTCCAACGCCGGTGGGTTGGCAGATTCGCTTAGTATTGCCCTTAATGACGGGTATGACTCCATTGTTATAATCATCGCTGCTAAAAATGGCTCAATACCACATGCCCATCCTAAAACTTTAAAAGATGAAATTACCAATATTGTTGTGGATAACAGAGTCATTGAGGACTTAAAACTAACCAGGCAGGGTAAACTGCTGATAACAACTAAATCAGTTGCTGCTGCCCAAAAATTGCTTAGCATCAATTCGCTATTGGGGGTCGCTGTGGACCCATATGTAATTACCGATACCATTTCGTCAAGATTTTTGTTGCACAATATCGAGACAAGTGTGTCCTGTGTTGACATCGCCGATGAGCTTGCGGCCCAAGGGCTAGCGGCCTTGGAGGTCCGCCGCTTTATGAAGAAATCACAGGGTGAAGAAACACCCGCCCAAACCGTCCTGGTTACGCTAATTGGCACTAACCTTCCGGCAAGCGTGAAGTTGTGGTATGTTCGCCACACTGTCACCCCCATCTATGACCGGCCTCGTGCCTGCCTCAATTGTCACAGGTTCGGACACTCGACAAAATCATGTCGGAGCCAAAAGCTCTGTGCTCGATGTGCTGAACATCATTCGGAGGAGTGTACGGCTGCATCCCCTAAATGCATTAACTGCAAGGGATCTCACACAGCATCTGACAAAGCATGCCCGGAGTACAAAAAGGAAGCTGAAATCCAAAAATTTAGAACTGAGAACCACCTCACAATGTCGGAAGCGAGGCGCATTTTCAAGGAATCAAGGAAAACTTCAAATAGGTCGTTTGCGACGGTGGCGGCTAGCATCCCACAAGACGCTGTGTCTAAAGCCGATCTCCACACGGCCCTACAGGGCATTACTGAACACTTTACCAACATGGTCCAAACCAATCACTGCAAGTGCTGGCTGAAGCTATCTTTCAGCCTCTCTCTGAAATTATACAGGCGGTACAACCTAAAAAGACATCAGAGACTGCCCTGGCGGATGTGTTTACTGAAGTCCTCCGGAAAAAGTCGAAGAAGTTGCGCTTGCAGCCCCAAGATTCAACCATCATGGATTCTTCCTTGTCTCGCCTTGCACATGATCCCTCCACTTCTATGGATACCTCGTCGCAAGACCCGCCTCGCCCTGGTGTTTCGACAGACAAGTCTCCCCCGGTGGGATAGCGTGCCATGGCTTACGGTGCTCTCACGGGTAAGTCCCTTTTCTGTTGTTTCCCTCTTTATTTGTTTCTGTTTGTTATGGGTTTTAGCAATTTTCTTGTACAATGGAACTGCCACAGCCTTAGGGCTAATGGTCATTGGCTCCGCTCTACCCCTGAGCTCCATGCCCGGCTGCTTTGCCTTCAGGAAACATTCTTGTCTCCCCAGGATACTTTTGTCATCCCTGACAGGACGGTGTACAGGGCTGATAGAGTTGATACTCGCGGTGGTGGTCTCCTCACTGCTGTTCACGCCTCAATGGCTTCCTACCTGGCTATTCTCCCTCCTTGCCCTGTCCAGGACTTCGAAGTTCTTGGGGTCAAAGTTTTCTTGAATAACTGCTGGACACTTGTACTGAACTGCTACTCCCCTTCAGGCAACTTCCCGTCGGATTGGCTTACTGAAATCCTATCCTCGGAGAACCCCCCCGTTATTATAGTCGGTGATTTCAATATCAACATCCTTTCCCGCTCCCCCCCCGTCCCTAGGCGGGTCCAACTTCTGCTTGACTGGGCTAGCGCCCAGGATGTATGTATTCTGAACTTCGATCACCCCACTCGCTCTGGCTCTTTCGGCTCCTCCTCCCTTTTAGACCTCACCATGCTGTCTCCCTCTATCCAGTCTAGAATTAGATTTTACGTTCACCCTGACTTGTTCGATTCGGACCACCACCCCATCATTCTCTTGGCCTACTCCCCTGTGGGCCTTCCAACGGCCACTCGTCGCGTTTACAGCTGGACTAGAGCCTCTGCTGCTCTGAACAAGATAGATAATCTTCCGACTTCTTCTTATCAGGTCTTTGAGCACACTTGCAAAGAGGCTATGGATTCCACTTCCTCTTACCTGAGTTCGCCTAGTCGCTCGGGCTGTCCTTGGTGGGACTCTACCTGCCGGTCACTCCTGCGTTCGAAGCGGAAACATCTCCGCCTTGCCCGGTTGCATTGCTCCAGGGAAGATTGGATTCTCTACAAGAAGTATGCGGCCAAACTTCGAAGGTATGTCAAACAAGCTGCTCGCAGCTTCTGGGATTCCCTCTGCCAAGGCAGTTGCGAAAGTGGGAGAATCTTCAAAATCCTGAAACGCCTTGCTAGACGTGACCTCCCCTCTGGCGACAATATTATCAAAGATCCAGTTCCCATCGCGTCTATCCAAACCCAAGCTCATGCCTTCCTAGAATATTTCTCTAAACCCAACCTTTCCCACCCTATTCCGGTTGATCTTGGTGATGGGGATCCGATTCTGGACGCCCCCCTTTCCCTGGATGAACTTCGCCACGCTCTAAAACGTTCGCGTCCCACTACTCCAGGCGCTGACGGCATCTCCATTAAGCTCTTTCAGAAGCTTTCTGAGAAACACCTCGAAGCCCTGCTGAACACCTTTAACCTTTCTTTTGGTTCGGGGGAAATCCCTAACTCCTGGAAGCTTGCCACCATCGTTCCCATCCGAAAGCCTGGCAAACCTGCCCATCGAGTCGACTCCTACCGCCCGATAGCCCTCACTTCGGCGGGGTGCAAGTTATTGGAACGCATAATCCTCCGCAGACTCCTTGCTTGGGGCGGGCAGCGGCACTTGTTCCACCAAGATCATTTTGGATTCATACCTACTAGGGACTGCACCCTAGCTTTATGCACGTTTATAAACGATATTGTCTCGGCCCGCTCTCGTAAATGGTACGTCGCCGCAATCTGTCTTGACATCAAAGCGGCCTATGACTCTGTCCATATTGACACACTCATCTACAAACTTGCATCTCTTGGAATTAGAGGCACCATGGGCCATTGGCTAGCTTCGTTCCTGAACTCTCGGGTTATTCAAGTTCGCTGGAAGGCTGCTATTTCTGACACTGCTCCTTGCAACCAGGGCGTTCCTCAGGGCAGCGTTCTTTCCCCGCTTCTTTTTATTTTTTATATGCTAGATATTGTGGAGACGCTGGAAGACGGGGTTCGCATGATCGTCTACGCGGACGACCTCTTTATCTATGTCACGGGTCCGGATGCTACCCAGGCTCGGAGAAAACTCCAGGATACCCTTTTGCGCGTTACCTGCTGGTGTTCCTCGAATGCGCTGAGTATTGCCCCTGCCAAGTGTTCGGCAATCAACTTTTCTCGCTGCAGGGACCAGGGGGCTCCGTTCACCCTTCGGGGCGTGGAGATACCTTGGGGTTCCCCGATAAAAATCTTAGGTGTCTGGTTCTCTCGCACTCTGTGTTTCACCCCTCACTTCACTGCTATCAAGTGCAAAGCCCAGCGCCGGCTGAACTACTTAAAGGCTATCACGGGCCGCTCCCGTGGTATTAATAGTTCTCACATGCTAAAGATTGTCAATTCCATCATCCGAAGCATTCTAGAATATGGTGCTCCTCTGTTCTATGACTCTCCTGTTTCGGCTTTGAATACCCTTGAGGTCAGTTACAACGCTGCCCTCAGATTGGCTACCGGTCTTCCTAAATGCACCCCTATCCCCGTTCTCCGTCGGGAAGCCGGGGTACCTAGTGTGTCCAGTCGCCTCCTCCTCCTCACAAAGATGTTTCTTCTCCGCCTCCTCGCCTCCCCTCCTGGACTGCGCCTTAGTGAAGTTGCTCATGCTGCTCTTGCCCAGCCTGCTCCGTTGTGGAAGTGGTGGGTACCGTTACAAGAGATACAATCCCAGGTGGGCTGTCCCCTCTCGTACATTATCCGTCTCTGCTGGCCTCCCCCCCCCATGCTGTGCCCAGTTTCGGGTGATTTCGAACGGTCTCGATTTTCAGTGTCCGGACTTCCCGGCTCTTACTAAAGTTCACGCCTGGCATCAATGGTTTTCCTCTCTCCCCCCCTGCTCTTTCGTAGCCACCGACGCTTCGAAAGACGGTGCTAAAACCGCCATCGCTGCTGTAGATCCTGTCAGTAACACTTCTTTTGCAACCTTGGTTCCTCACGATAACTCGGTGTTTACTGCCGAGGCTCTGGCGGTATATCTTGCTCTCTCTACTCTTCCATTTTCTCATCCGAACATTGTCATCCTGTCTGATAGTCTGTCGGTGCTTCGTGCCCTTGAGGACTGGTCTATTCTTTCGCCAAAGGTGATCCTACTGCTGATCTCCCAAATCCAGAAGCTTAACGCTCGCGGCTATCATATCACCTTTGTCTGGTGCCCAGGTCATTGTGGTATTCCTCCCAACGAACTTGCAGACTCCCGTGCCAAAAATGGGCCATATCTATGCGCCCCTTTCCTTCGTATAGCCCCAGAAGATCTCCGATCTCAGGTCCGGAAGACCTGGAAGGTTGAGCAAGAATATTCTTGGATAAGCTGCGACTACGCGATCTCTCTCCCCTTCCTCCTTCCTGACAGGTCCTTCCCCAGCTGGGTCCCGTCTCGCAAAATGGATGTACTGATGGCTCGTTGGAGGTCAAAAACTATCCTAACCAATCAACGCCTCCATAGGATGAACCTCACCTTTTCCCCTCTCTGTAACTTCTGCTACGATTTGGAAACTCCCGAACACATCTTGCTCCATTGCTTCAAGCTCTCTACCCCTCGCCACAATTTGTTCAATGCTCTTCATCTGGGCCCTAACCCGTCGTATGGCGACGTTATCTTGGCTGCCTTCGGTTCGAAAGGGTCGCTAGCGCATCTGATCCTCTTCTCTCGTCTAGCTTTCTCGTCCTAACTTAACATTGTTTTGGTTTGCGTATTTGGATTTTTCGAGATGAAGCTGTCCCTTGGGACATAGCACAAATCTCAGTATCCCCCTACCTACCTACCTACCTACCATCGAACTAAAGAAGATAGAAGAAATAGACTTTGACATGTTTTCTATCTGTGGCGAGCGAAGTGAAATATTGTGTTCATCAAAACAATGTTTTTAATTGTGTACGAGTTGAAATTTTGGTTACAGTTCTTTCGTTTTATTTATGGATCTAGCTACAAGTAGAAAATTTTGCAATTGATTTTCCGGGATAATAAAATGAAGGACCGCTCACGACTATATATTATCGTCAGATGTGTAATGATGAATCATAAGTTCATAACGAAAGATGATTAACTTTACCCTTCTTGACTTCTGAATTCTTTTTAAAGATCATTTGAAGCATGTTAACCGGGTTTAAAAAAGTGCTGTGTTGGAATTCGGGTAAGCGGTAGCATAGTTATTCTATTACTAAAATTAGTTATTCGGTTAATGTATGTTGCTCAGTTTAAATGAAAACAATAGCTAAGGCAAGGGGAGATATAGGGTTCAAATCTTCTTCGAAATTTTACTCAAGTCTCTCATGCAAGCATTTGACCTTATATTTTCAAAGAAAATATCTTTATGTTCTTTACACTTTAGATGTAGGTAAGAATGAGTTGAAATCATATGCATATGTCTACATATCTTCCTAGTAACTAGTAATACATCTAAACAAACGATAATTAAGCTTTAAATTTAGTTATTTTTTAATTTATTAGTTTTTTTTTTTTTTTTTTTTTGTGTGTGTGTGTGTGTGTGTGTGTGTGTGTGTGTGTGTGTGTGTGTGTGTGTTTTTCTGAAAAATTGTATCCGAAAGAGAAAACACGGATTGAATGTTTGCTCCTCAAATGCATACTGATTACTTATGTGCTTACTGATTTATTACTTACTGATTACTTATAAGTAATGATTTTACTTTTTTCACTACAATAAGTTAAATAATACACAAAAGAAATAAGCGAAAAAGTTTCACGTATGTTATATAATTTTTATGAATAATCCAATAACATATGTATGTAATTTTTTTTTAAACAAATATATCATATTTTTCGTTGGAGATAACTTGTTGCAATCAACCTAAATGCAAATTTTGTTTTATTTTCATTGCATTCTGACACATAAAAAGAAAAAAAAAAACTGTCATTAAAATCTGAATCTTTGAAAGACAAACAATTCAATGATGTCAAGGGGTCCATAATTTTCTGAGTAATAATATAAATAGATATTAAAAAATATACTTTTAATCGATTTAGTATGAATGTAATATGAGTAAGTTTAGATTTAAAATTCAAACTCCACATCATGATAGCACAAAGAATTTAAATAAAATATATACAGATTTACATTCTTATGAGAAAAAATAAAATAAAATAAAATAAAATAAAAAATAGAGAAAGAAAATTACTCAAGAGTCGTTAATTTATGAGATATCATCTTCTCTTTTTTGAAAACAGTTTTTAAATAATTTCTTTGGCATTTGAAAATCAAAACGCAAAAAAGCAAAATGATCAAGAAAATGTAATACAATCGAATGTGAGGAAATACATTTTTCCTTTACTGTTATATGACCAGAAGGACTGGCAGCATTACATAATACTTTATTCTATTGTATTGTATTTTACAAAGACAAAATTTCATCATTTTGACGAGGTTTCCTTCTAAGAATATTTTTTTTTTCTACAAATGATTTTTAAAACTATTTATAAATTCACAGATGTCTAAGTATTTCCATTTGAATGCCATAATCTTTAAATACAAAATTCGTTTACGCATCTGTAGGGAGAAATGAGATAAAAGAATAGACATATTTTTAAAGCTCTCGATTATTCGCGGAATTGAATAGCACGGTTCGAAGTTTTCTTTAAAACTCGCGTAAATACGGCCTAGGACCCCTTAGAAAGACTCCCACAGAGGGCATTTCACCTATAGGTCTAGGACCCTAGTGTCAATCGGCTTTAACCCCCACAACCAACCCAAAAATGAGAAGAAAATAGACAAAATTGTTCTAGCTTAAAAACTTGATCGTATTGCACATAAAACACAATACAAACGGGGAAAATTTTTAGAAATAAAAATATTTGAATTTTATGTACTGAAGATTGTAGACACAACAAGCTGAAAAGTAGAGTTACTATAATGCTAAAGTACAATCTGTAAGTTAATTTATGTACTAAATTAAATAGTGCTGTGCTGTACAAAAAATAAAAACAGCAAGTTTTGTATTTTTTTTCTTTCAATCAATCATTTTTTGTTGTTTCTTCACCAGGATTTTTTTTTTTTTGTTTGTTTGTTTGTTTGTTTAATCTTGCGCTTTCTTGTAATCTCACATTTTTCGCATATTTACAAAATTTAATTTAGTAATCTTTTTTTTTTTTCTTTTAAAGTAAATCCTAAAAGTCTATTGAATATACTTTTTGAATAAAAAATATATTGAATATTTTCTAAAGTTACTCAAAAGTATTTGTATATAGTATATTATGGGCAAAAATTGTTGAATATTTGTGTATTATATTTATTTATTTAATTTTTTTTTAAGTATATTGTTCGCCGCTGATTGTGCGACGCATGAAGCCAATTCTAAGTATGTTAACAAGACCGACTCGTCACCTAATATATTTAATTCAATTTTCCCATTCAGATAACTTAAGCCGTACATTTTGTTTTTGTTTTCCATATATTGATTTTTTGAAGTGAAAACTTCTTAAGGCGCGTTGAGCACTTTTGGGTGAACAAAAATCATGGAATTCGCGACATCGTCAGCGAACACTTTGAAATTCTGCAGGCATTCGTTACCATGACAACCCATTCACCCCGTCTGGTCGGGAAGAAATATATTTTTTACCAATTGACATAAAGTGGTTTTTCTACTAGGAATAAAAATTGTAAATTTCAAATTGCTTTAATTTTCTTCTAAATTCTTTCAAACTTTCTGTGCGCCATTTCTGTGCACAGGGGATAGTTGCAGTTCAAATTTCATCGATTTTGGAAAAAAAATTACATTTTAATTGGAAATTAAATTTTATTCTAATACGCGTATTTCAAATTCTAATTATGATTAAATTATTTTTAATACATCATTCGAAAGCTATTTTAAAATACTTTTATATTATCGAAAGTGGAATTCGAGATTTCACCTCATTTACACGTTTTGAGGTGTCCTGAATGGGTTTTCTTTTGTATCTCAGCTACTAATTAAAATAATTTCATAAGTAATACATCATTTGAAAGCTTTGTTGAGTTGGAATCGAACAGTAGCTTACAGAAATTTCTACCACCAGATGGCGCTGTAATATTTTAAAATTTCAATATTTCAATTTCTAATTATGATTAAATTATTATTAATGCATCATTCGAAAGATATTTTAAAGTTCTTTTATATATTATCGAAAGTGGAATTCGAGATTTCACCTGATTTACACCTTTTGAGGTGTCCTGAATCGGTTTTCTTTTGTATCTGAGCTACTAGTTAAAATAATTTCATAAGTAATTAATATTTTTACCTTATATAAGGCTTAGTTCATTTAATATGGGTAGCTACAAATAGTGTGCTGGATCATATAATACAGATCCTAAACACTTCTTCACAAACCAAAAGTAATTCGAAAATAATAATCTAATAGCTCGACGATACAATTCACAAGTTACTTAATTTTCACTTCTATCGGCAGTCCACAAAGACTGATTTGATTTTTTTTTTTCTTTGTAAAGTACGAGAAATGTATTTAATTCTTTTTCTATTCGAAGCCCATGAGCGGCCGAGTGGTTTTGCGCTCAAAGCTGGTAGACGTGAGGTGCCGGGTTCGATCGGTCGCGCTCGTCGGCCTAGACGTTCGGAGTTTTCCGTGGTTTCCTCCGAAACTTGCGTAAATACAGGCTAGGACCCCTTAGAAAGACCTCCACGGAGGGCACTAACCCCCTCAGACCTAGGACCTACAGCAGTCAATCGGCTTTATTCCCAAATCCAATCCTTCTTTATCTTTTCGGCAATTTTTAGTTCCATAATGACTTCTAAAACATTTTATCAATTACATATAAAAACAAATGCATTTTTTTTAACGTGAAAAAAAAATACATAAGATAACGAGTCATTCTGGTAACAAACTTTTCCGTGGGATTTGGGTGTAGATGAAGATAGGCAGAGAGCAGTTTGACCATGCTTTGTGATTTTAGTAGTTCCCCCCTCTTCCTCTTCTGCAAAATTGATTGTCGTTAAACAATACACGATAATTTAAATAGAAATAATTTTTAAATGACATTAAAACAAAGATTAAGATTGGGGGGAAGGGGGGAGGACAACTATACGAATGTATATACGTTCGTTTAAAATACTTTCAAACTGTAATTACCCATTGCACAGTTCATTTTTAAATGTATTTGACTACATCTTAAATATATATATATATATATATATTAATTATACAATAAGAAATTTAACAAAATTTTATCATAGTTATAAGGAGAAAGAATAAAGCAAATTGCTTTTATATAGCTGTGTACGTTATCTATAAACTTCATACGCACCCTATTGTGTACTATAAAAATATAGTACAGCTTAAAAAAAATGTCCCGGGTTGCGTAAATAAACCCAAAATCATTTAGCAAGATATCAGATGAATTGTGACTAGAAGAAGAAATATATGTAATGTGCCTAAAAATGATTTTTCATTAAAAAAAAGAAAGAAAAAACCTCACATCGTTTCGGTCCATTTCCATTTCCATACTATATCCCATAATGTGAATGGGATTCCGAAACGTCAGTGGAGGCCTCCATGTGGAGACTCAAAATGATTTTGGGTTCTGCCTGTGTGTCTGTCGCACGATAGTAGCCTCAAAAATTACGCTATTGACTTGCAATTTGGTACACATGCTCACGAATCGCCTAGAATTTGCTGTATAGTTTTGGGTGTGTATTCCATTTGTAGTTCGTGTACAGAAACACTCTGAAATTTTTCTTGTCCATTACGGCCTATGGACAGAATTTGTATGTACAGCAATAGCGGCCGCAATAATTCGCCGATTGACTAACAAAATGGTGCACCCGTTCAGACTCAGTATAGAAATAGCTGTATAATTTTTAAATATCTATATTGATTGTGGATTGTGTACTGGGACACGCCAAAGTTTCTTTTATCATTACGGCCTACGGGATGAATTTCGCTTAAACGCATTTTAACATCGTTGCTCTGCATCCAAGAAATGAAAATACCGTACATTACTGAGATGCTTAAACTCCTGTTTTCTGCAGAAAATAGGTGTGCTTAGGCTTCTTAATTAATGAACAAGACCTAACAAAAGTGTTTCGACAATGTCACGTAATCCTCCAAATTACGTCAAATTCGAACAATTATTCATGAAAAACGTAGAATAGGTTGGATAGTTTTCACTGGTGTATACAATGTTTATGGTTCATTTGCAGAAACACTCAAAAGAATTTCGTGACATTGGAGCTCATGAGCAAATTTTTATCGAAGTGCATTTTAACGCGTTTATGCTCTGCATTCAATAAAACATAATTAACATGCATCATAAAAATGTTTAAAAGAATGTTTTCTGTCCAGAAAAAAAAAAAAAAAGGTTTGTATAGACTAATTTATTTACAGAACCACCCAAAGGAATTTTGTGCCATTAAGATCTATAGATGGTATTTCTTAAAAGTGCATTTTAACGTGGTTACATGCACTCCATTAAATAGAATGAAGTGTTATTAGAATGTTTTAAAGTATGTTCTTCTGTGAAAAATTGTGAGCATAGAATTGGTAATTAGTTTACAGGGTTACACAAAATAATTTCGATATGTTATGCATTCATTTTGTATGAAATTTGGTACATTTAGGAGTTAGAAGGAATTAATACAAGGCTATGAGTTACTAGTAATACATATATACATACATATATATAGAAAGAGCAGGGAGTTGTGGGGATCGGCGGCCCCCCTCAGAAACGCATCTGTTTGTGTAGCGAGTATAAATAAAAATGATAATAAAATAAAACGTTTAGGCTCCTGATCTGCAAATCCACTGGTTCAATATTTTTGTGCGGCATTTTAAATCTCTGATTAATGCTATTCATTCTGTTTGAAACACGTTTCTGTCTATCTGAAAGATGTTAATTTCTTTGTTTCGTGCAGTAAAACAATAGCAATATAAATATCAGGGGACATCGTCCATGGGTCCTTTTCGCTGCATGTATATATATATATATATATATATATATATATATATATATATATATACACATGAAAAACTTGTCATAGATATTCATGTATCCAAATTCTTTCAGGAGTCTGTGTATACAGATCATTAGTTCTTTCGTTACCATGTACACCCGAGCTACTCCGTCTGAAGATAAGGCTTGTTTTCATTCTCCTTTCATGTATTAGTATATGTGCAGGCCGTTTTCACTTAGTGGAACCTACTGTGCTTTTGCTCATACATCAGATCAAAATAAGGGTGAGAGAAAGATTGAATGCTGTAACTGGGCGCAAGAAAAATCGCTCTTACGGAATCTCAGTTTACCATCTTTTTCTGGAATAATGTCGTTCTGTTGCAACGGGATAAGCACAGTAATCAAAACGATTAAAAGAAAAATATCTGAAATATAGTTTCTTGTTGAAAATGGATTTTCAGTCATGAATCTTTATTTATTTTTGTTTGCTTTAATTTCAGGCAATACAATTTGGTTTTCAATATAGGCATCAACACTGCAGCACCTGGGCCGTTACACAGTTTACCCTCAGATCGAAGGAACAACGGCATAGGAGGTACCCCAGGTGATTGCTGAAGACTGCTCAAGGTAGGGCTTTATTATTATTATAATTATTATTATTTTCTTACAAGCAATGAGCGTACCGTGTACCGTCTGTTTTTATATAGCGGACTTTTCTGAACGCAATTGCTTTATGTAAAAGTTAATGTTTTATTTCTTGTCGGAATAGTATGTTGCATATTTGAACGCTCTATATAATTTGAAACCAACTGCGTTTATATCGCCCTATTACATATCTGTAACAAGTGCAAAAAGTCGATGCTGTATCATCCGCAACACGCTTTGAAAGACGATTTTATTTTTTATCGCTACCCTGCCACATTGCAATTAACACATTTCTTTTAAATCCCCAACAGATGGCGATACTGTGTTATGTTTCCTTACGGAAGTTCTTAATTTATCAGGAAAAAATGATTTGGACGTAAATATTCAAAACTTAAAGATTTTATACAAGAGTCAGTTTTGTGAGAAATGTATTATGAACTTTCGTTAACAAAATTAATAGTTGTTCAAAAATCTCCGTACTGGGTGGTTATAATTAAACTCCCCCTATAAACAGCATTCTACAGCGCAAACGGGTGAACGGAATGCAACGAAATTTGGTATATAGACTATACACGAGATGCGCTCACGGAATTTCGAAAAAAAAAAAATTCTAGTTCCAAATGTCCACCAGAGGGCGCCTTTGCCTGAAAAATTAAATTTAACATAATAAACGGCCAAAACGGAATACAGAAACAATATTAGCAATCCAGAACAACAATTATGAGTCATAAAATGTAAAACCGGGAAAAGCTGTCAGTTCTAGGAAAAAAATGTCGAGATTTGCATCCTTGTGAAGAAGAAGCTTTATGCCAAATAAATATTACTTAATGTGGTTCGATGACAAGGTGATTAGAAACTAGTCAGTAAATATTAATATTGTTTCTGTATTCCGTTTTGGTCGTTTATTGTGTTAAACTTAATGTTTTTCCGGAAAAAGCGCCCTCTGGTGGACATTTTGGAACTATTTTTTTTCCGAAATTCCGTGAGCGCATATCGTGTATAGTCTATATACCGAATTCCTTTACATTCCGTTCCTCCGTTTGTGCTGTAGGATCCTGTTTATAGGGGAAGTTTAACTATAACCACCATGTATATGTATTTTTATATCATTTTGATCGATGCTCAGGCATCTAACAAACACCTTTTGACAATAAATGTTTAGTTTTTTGTTCTATATTTTTTACAGGATTCAAATAATGTATTCTAACATGGGGAGGGGGGGGTACTTTCGCAATCGAATTTCTTAAATTATAAAGAGAATAAATGAATAAAAGTAAAATTTTATGTTATTGGTATTACGTTAACCTCCTAACTGCCTCGGTCATATCTATACGTCTCGCTAAGCCGGTGCGTTAACTGTCTCAGACGTATATATACGTCTTTCATTTGTATTGTGCTGCTACCAGTGAAACTAGTCCCACGGCGTTGGAATGCAATAAAATGAACTTGGGTGTGACCTTGATAGTGTTTTCAATGGATTTACATATTTCAGAGAAGAGGGGTGTGGGAGGAACCTGAAAAAGAATGTTTCTGGAACAGTTATTATTATTATTTTTAATAGATGTCTTTCATAAAAAATATTTTTAAAGACGAAAATTACTATTCGTAAATAGTACAGTCGGTAACAAAAGTGTCCGAACACTAGCAAAAATTCCTATGTAAAAAAAGTACACTTCATACGGTCTTGTTAAATAAATCCTTATCGAATCATGGTCTTACACTGGCTAAGAACAGGATTCAACAAGGATTTATTTAACAAAACCGTATGAAGTGTACTTTTTTTACATAGGAATTTTCGCTAGTGTTCGGACACTGTACTATATGAAATTTATTTACAGTACATCAGAACTTGGCATTTATGCTATCGCCTTGTCATCTTAGAAATAAGTATTATGAAATAAAAAAGCAAAATTGTAATAAAATTATTAGCTACATTCTCTCTATTCTATTTATTTTAATAGATGATATTTCATCAATAAGACAAACGAAAAATGGTGAAGTCAATTAAAAAAAAAAAATGTCAGTTGGATGGCACCGAGCTATGCTTTATGTTATCGCGCACTAAAATGTTCTTCAATTCTTACAACTTGTATGTAATTGTGTTTTGTGAAATATTTTTACGAGAAAAAATAAATAAAAGGTAGACACAAATAATGACTCTGATTTTACAACATTCTTACTCTTTGCATAGAGATTGCACTAGTTTTGATTTTCTAGAGCAGATATGTTGGAGTCAATCATAAAGTTGATCTTGATATCCGAAATGAATATCTAGGTGGATCACTCACTAACCCTCTGACCGCCTTGAAAAAGACAAAAAAATTAATGTTGTTTTCACTGTAAGGTCACGAAATCGCTGAAAACGGTACAACGGATGTTTCGTACTCGCTATGACAAACAACCCAACTTAGGGTGCCTCTATTACTAATATTACCTTTATCTAGGCACCCTACCCACACTGATCTCTGAAAGATTTTTGTATCTTTGAAGTCCTAAAAAATTTCGCATGCAAACACATCGGGTTCAGGGCCCCACTAAGGAATTTTTGTGCCCAGGGCACTTTCAATTTTTTGTGCCCCCTTAGAAAGGATATAAGTGTAAAAACTATCAGGGACACAGTGATCAGAATGGAGGAATAAGAAAGTTTACTGTCCTCTCCCCCCCCCCCCCACACACACACACTTTAATTGTTTTCTATCTTGACACAATTTTTAACAGACAAATGGACTGACTAAAAAAAAATATTTGAATGAAAGATGACTCTCTTTCTGTTTATGGCCCGAAAGATAAGTCAAATTATTTTTCACGACAAATTTTAATTTAATTTTATTCGTATAAATGGTACAGGAAATCTAGAGGCGTTAAACGAGATATTTTTAACTTTTAATAAAATTTTGTGCCCCTCAAAAATTTCGTGCCCAGGGCACGAGCCCCGAGTGCCCGCGCGATAATCAGGCACTGATCGGGTTGCCACAGTATGTTTGAGATTTCCGTTGAAACAGAAGTATTGCCCCTCATCATGAACTTCCATATTTATTTCAGACACCGGAAAAAACTTGAATCGGTCACAAACATCTGCGAAAGTAAATCAAATTCAGTGCAGTTACTAAAAAGTAAGAATGTTGTAAAATTCGAGGAATAATGTGTGTCCTTTTTTGTATTATTCTAACTAGCCTAACGATTCCTTTGTACTTCTTACACATCACGAAATAAAATTAATTTCCGATACAATAGCTTCTTAAGACCTTACCAAAAATAATTGTCAATGAAAATTAAAAGAATCCGTATGATAAGCAGAAACAACAGAAATAAATTAAGGAGACCAGGGTGTGTGGTTTTTTCCTTTCAACAGTAAATGTGCGGAATATAAATATTTTCAAAATATCTACACTATACAAAATATACTGATTTTTTCTGCATTAGGTACATTGTTATCAGTTAAGAATTCTGTATAGTAACGTACCCAGATGAAAAAATATTTTTAATTATTGATTTTTACTAATGTCGGGAAAAGAAATGCGTAAATTATTCCTTTTTTCTTCCGGTTTAATATTTCATTTATTAAAGTTTAATTAAAAATAAAATAAAATTAATCCAAATAAAATTTAATCCAAATAAAAGGTGGTACTGAAAAGCACAATATGGTTAGGAATATATATCGGTATGATAAAACAAAATATATCGGTAAAAAAAAAAAAAAAAAAAAAAAAAAAAAATCAGTAAATAACTTTTAAACGATTACCTCTTCCAAATTTTACGTTTTTTTCTTTTCTTTTTGTTCAAAAACACAAATAATCCTTTTTTTTTTTTTTTTTTTTTGTTAGGCAAAAAGTTTAAAAAAATCATTTATTAAAAAAAAAAAAAAAGAGATTGAAGAAAAAAAAGTTTTAAATTAAAATTTTGAAAGTATGCGCATCTCCACCTTTAATACCATCTTTTTTCTTGATTTGACACGAGAGCTAAAACTGTTTCCCAAATGTCCCACCCGCTGGTGCAAGATACGTTGAAATGATCCAGAATACGAAAAATAACTAAGAATAGGAATTTTATTTTATTTTTAATTAAACTTTAATAAATGAAATATTAACAAATATATGTCACAAATAAATTGATTAGTTACGATTACAATATTTTCAATACTTATACTTATAATATATTTATGCTTATAATTATTCTTTCAATAAGGTATACAGTATTCAGTCCAATACAAACATACATACTCAAAATATAATGCCCATGTAGCAGGAGAATAAACAATGGACTTTCAGTGTCCAAGGACCTTTAAAACGAACGCACAAAAGATCATTTTCGAAACTAGATTTTTATTCTTAAAATTATGCGTTCAAACTTTTCAAAAGATAGCTCACATATTGCTTTGTAACATATCAAATCGCACTGCGCTGCAAAAAATAAATTCGAGCACTGATACCATTCTTTCTTGTTCTTATCTAAAATGACCTCCAAAATCCGAATATGACCCCTATTTTACCCAATCATAGAGGGTGGATTTTTTTTTTTTTTTTTTTTTAACACTTAAAACAGAAAAAAATTATAACAAATAATAATAATAATAGATTATTTTTTTAATTTCAGTCGCGAATCCCCCTCTAAATTTCCCCCTTGCTACGAAATGTTCATGTTCCAGAATTTTTCTCCTCTGTAGCTCCTTCCTCTCCCCCCCCCCCCCCCCTCAGGGCCCGATTAAGCTTTGAAGCTAGGGGAAGCTCAGTATCATTTCGGGGCCCTCTTTCATTTCAGAAAATCTTGTCTTCCTGTTACATATTGTAATATAAAAATGCTATAGACCAAAAATTAGTGTGTGTTTATAGTTTTTTTTTTTTTTTTTTTCTCTCATTCATATATCTGGGTGGTTTCTACACACAACATTAAAATCGTATAACTTATTAATTAAGAACATTCAGATTTTTGAGGTTAAATAATAGATTTTTCCCGAAATAGTGAGTATTTTATCTTGCTTTAGGCGAATTTTCTCAGAAAAAATTCAATCTCAGTATGAAAATATAAAACAGAAAATTCAAGACCCTGTTTTTAGTCATTTTGGGGCCCCTCTTAAATTTTACAGGGGAAGCTTGTACTTCCCGAGCCTTTTGGGTAATCAGGCCCTGCCTCCCCCCCCCCTCCAAATCAAATTTATAGCCATAAAATTACCGAACAGTGATTAAAATAGGGGACGCACCCCCTAAACAGTGGGTGATTGGGTAAAATGGGCGTCCTATTAGAATTCAGGAGGTCATTTTACATAAGAATTTGCATTAAGGTCATTTTACATAAAAATTTGCATTAATGGTATTGGGGTCGAATTTTGTGCATAGCAGTGTTATAAGTAAAATATTATAAGTTCAGAAATGAAGGTACAATAGTGTGGGGGGGGCAATATCTTTGAAGAGCAGGGAGAATTAGCTCTTTACTGACCGATAGATAAGAAGTTGGTAAGTAACATTTTTTGCGATAAGACTTTGCTCGCATGATCTTTATCGCCACACTCAACGCTAATTGTAAAAATCCAGCAACATCATCTGTTTTTACGACCGTTAGGAATGTTTATATATACTTTGATTTAAAACGTAATTGGCGAGTAAAAGACGTCAATTTTAACCGTTGTTTTACGCCTGAGAATAATAAAACTTTGCCTTAACGTACAGATTTTTATTTAAACATGTGCAAGGAGAATGGAAAAATGTCTTTATCGCACAATTAAGTTTATAATTTTTTAGCATCTGTTTTAAATGAAAAAACAGATCACAATTTGTTGATTGTGGCTAAATAGGTGAAAAGGTATAAATGATGAAAGAGAGTTCAAGTGATGAGTTTGGTCACATCATCCTTATCGCCACGTTCTAAAAATCTAGCAGTTTTTATAACAGTTTAAAAATGTTTATATGCTTTAATTTAAAATTTATTTGGCGAGCAGTTTTAACCGCTGTTTTTCACAGAAGAATGATAAAACTTTTCCTTAACGTACAGATTTTTGTTTGTTCAAACATATTCAAGCAGAAGTGAAAATATCTTTCGGACAATTAAGTTTAAAACTTTTTAGCATTTTGAAAGCAGGCTACAATCTGTTAATACAGCATAATTGGTGAAAAAGAACGTCTGGATTTTGAAGTACAAATTCCAATCCCTAATTTAATGAGTTATGTAATGTTAAAGACATACTTTATGAAAAGACATCTGTGTTTAACTACATGCGAAAAATGTGAAATTTCAGTAAGATAATCATTTGTTTTCCAGGCATAGAAAGTTCTGTATAATACCACAGATAAATTCGTTAGAAACCCGTGTGAAGTGTAAGATTAGACGTATGATATTTCTTTTAGAGTGTAGCGACGCCTTCAACGCCATTCAAATGTAGATAATCCTAACTTACCGATAGACAATGGGTTAACCTTTTGTCCAGAGGTATGGCGCTGGATTACTACCAAAACGACCTCGGTTCGAATACAACCTACCGCAACACGCAACACTTTCCTTCATTGGTGACCACGGACACTTCGAGTTATTAACTTCGCTCTATGGCAATAGATGGCAGCACCACAAAAACCCTCCGAGCAACAAAGCCTGTGAATCGCTCTTCTCACAGCATAAAAAGCATGTCACGCCCCATGCCTTCAACTCGCCGCATCATCAAACACAACTGCTCCTTCAACTTGGCAAAACGGGGCAGCTGACAGCACAATCTGATCATCGCTACCGTCTACAGCAGTAATATCGCTCGTACGACGGTGTACTCTCTAGGAGGGGGAGTACTGTAGCGACGCCATCAACGCCATTCAAATGTGGATAATCCTAACTTACTGATGGACAACGTGTTAATCTTTTGTCCAGAGGTATGGCGCTGGATTACTACTAAAACGACCTCGGTTCGAACACAACCTACCGCAACACGCAACATTTTCCTTCAAGAGCAAGACTGTGTTCACCTGTGCGATGCAACTTTGATGAATACACCGCAGGCCTCTCGTATAAATAAAATAGTTTTTTTTTTTTTTTTTAGCATGAAGAAAGACGTTAATTATAAATTGAGCTCTTTCAAATAATTCATAATATATATATATCATTTAACTAAAACACTACAGGTGTTTTTAACGTGTAATATTCTCTTCCTTGCAGGTGCATCACTAGGCAACTGGCACGTTACTCTACTTTTCACAGTGGTGTGGTATCAGCAGTCAGTATATATATATTCATGCGTGAAATATTTTCGATATGACATATTTTGTAAACTCTGATTTTTAAGCCCAATTCAATTAATATCCGATAGATATTATAAAATAATATATACGATCAAATGCCAACTTCGTTAAAAGACGTTGAAGGACACTTTTCGATTCAAAATCGCTCCTGAAATTTACAGAAACTGAATTTAGATTTACTAACGTAAAAAAAAATTACACTGTACATTACACAAAGCAA
Source organism: Salticus scenicus (assembly GCA_963930645.1). NCBI lineage: Eukaryota > Metazoa > Arthropoda > Arachnida > Araneae > Salticidae > Salticus > Salticus scenicus. Next base: position 40,983 of record CAWVNO010000572.1, on the reverse strand, counting down.
AATGGTAAAATTATGGAGTATCAGTCCAGTATAAGTCCTATTCTATCAGTTTTATTTAAATAATTCTTCAATAGAGGGCGCCACTAAAGTGTTATAAATAAATGAAAATAAATTTATAGGTTTATATTTCAAATATAAGAAAACAAATAAAAATGTAAACAAATATATGAAATACATTAAGAATAAACTAATTTAATGCTGTAAAATATTTTGTGTAAGTGTATATATAAATGTAGTATTTATAAGCTCTTTTTTGTTATGTTCCTGTGGTTTGTATTCAATGGAATTATTACTTCAAAGTAGGTATTACTCTTGTTTTCACCTAAATTAAAACATTCTTTTTATTTTAGTTATTTAGTAACCTATCTAGGCTATTGTGGAATACTGTAGCAATTTAATCATCTGCCTTTACTACATTAAACTTCTTTTTGCTCTTTATATATATATAAAGTACCTAATTTCATATATAAATGTAATGTGCCATATTACAGAATATTCCTTTTTATAGACTTTTTTATTATGCTTTAGTGCCGCATGCTACTATCGCAATCAGCCCCCATTGTGTACAGAATATAATCGTATGTATGTAACGATGACTGGCACGTGTAGAAATCTATAACCGCTAAACAGTTAAAATAAAAAAGTAGCACATACCCCCCCCCCCCAAAAAAAAAAAAAAAAAAAAAAAGTAGGAAAAATTTAGTACAAGTTTAGAATCTACCCACATCTTGGTGACGTTTTTCGGTGATAACGATAATATTGTTATAATTTTCGTGTATGGTAATAACCCGCACCTCGCCAGATTTTAATTTTTAAAGCTGTTCATAATTTTCGTATTTTCCTTATCGATAATGTAGACTATCGATAAATAAGATTGTATTTCTCTGATGTGTTATTATTTTATTGTTTTTTATTACCTTTGCATTATATTTAGAAACTGTACAAAACGGAGTGTTTCAGTAAAAGTTACTGTGGAAAAACAGTAATTTTGGTGGTATAATTTATAATCATATTAAGAATGTTTCAAAAATCATTAAAACACTTTAATATTATTTAATTAAAGTTTTAAATGTTTGTTTCACACAATTTAGGAAATAAAATCTTTAGTGTGTGCGTGTATATGCTTTTGATTTCTAAAAATATATAAGGTGTAATTTTTGATTTATTGCCATGATCGAAGGGGGAGAAAAGTTGTCTGTCTTGGTCAAAAACCAAGTTGTTTTTGATGCTGTCATCTGTTGGCGAAATTCCAAACTATAATTTGTTGCACAAGAGTAGGGTACGTAAGAAGATAAAGATGTAAAGAATTTATTTCCCCCGTTCCCGTTGAGATATAATCGTTATAATGTGAGTTTGTCATTTGTCTTCAACCAAATAAATAGACTCTTTCTATGTTTATTATTTATTCCTGTTTTATTTTATAGAATTTCTGACAATTTTTATTTTTCAACATTTAAGAATTTTTTTAATGACATTAACTGGTGCTGCCATCTGGTACTTGTTATTCTGAAGTCAAACGTTTTTTAAATATGTGCGTTGATAAAAGTAGAAACATTCATATAAAAAGCTATATTAAATAATTTTGTTATTAAAATTTGCATTACAAAGTGAATAAACTGAAATCGCCAGAATAAATTAATATTCCTTTAAATATTTTTTCATTAAAAACCTTTTAATATAACTGATTTTATAGGTGCATGTTTTTTAAACATTAATTTAATGTACAAAGATTGATGTTATTTCTATTTTATTAAATAAGTTCAAATAGTCGTAAATTGTAAAGAAATGAATTTCTCCATTCTTATTTGTACGAAAAGGTTGTTATTAGTTTATGGAAGGACTCATTATCTAATTGGAGACTCAAAAAGATTTTGTGTTCCGGCTGTGTGTGTGTGTTTGTTTGTCTGTCTCTCACGATAGTGGCCGTAAAAATCACGCTATTCACTTGAAATTTGGTACACATGTTTATAAGCCACATGGAATTAGTTGTACAGTTTTGGGTGTGTATTCCATTAGTAGTTCGTGTACAGGGACACACCAAAGTTTTCTTATGGACAGGATTTGTATGTACCGCAATAACGGCCGCAAAAATCCTCAATCTAACTTGCAAATTAGTACACTCGTTCAGGTTCTGCATAAAAATAGCTGTATAATTTTTTATGTCTATATTGTTTATGGACTGTGTACGGGGAAACGCCAAATTTTTCTTGTCAGTACGGCCTGTGGGGTAAATTTCGTTTAAATGAATTTTAACATCGTTACTCTGCATTCAACAAAATGAAATTAGCGTACATTACCGAAATACTTAAATTGATGTTTTCTGCAGAAAATATGTGCTCTTAGGCTTCCTAATTAATATATAGATCTTTATAAAAATGTTCCGACAATATCGCGTAATCATCCAAATTATGCCAAATTTCGTGAAAAACGTAGAATAAGTTGAATAGTTTTTACCGATGTTTACGGTTCGTTTACAGACACATACAAAATAATTTCATCACATTGTTGCCTATAGACAATTTTTTTATTTAAGGGCATTATACCGCCTTTATGCTGCATTGAACATAATGGAATTAACATATATTATAAAGATGTATAAAAGCATGTTTACTATAAAAAATGGATTAATATAGTCTAAATGGAACCACACAAAAGAATTCGAGTGACATTCTGTAATCCTACAAATGATGTCAAATTAGGTTGAAATATTAATGAGTTATAATTAATTAAATAGGTGTATTCTTTTTTAGTATATATAATTACTGTTGCTCCTTTTTCCGGGATACATAAAAGAATTTCATACTATTACGGTCTTTCGGTAATTCTTAAAAGTGTTTTTTAACATGGTTACGCCCCCATTAAAAAAAAGGAAATTTTATTAGAATTTTAAAAGCATGTTTTTCTGCGGAAAAAATGTGGGCATAGAAGTGACAACTAATTTACAGGGTTACACGAAATAATTCTGATATGTTATGTAATCATTTTGCAGGAAATTTTGTACAAGTATTTATGAATTACAGGGAATTAATACAAAACTATCAGTTATTAGGAATTACATATATATACAGATAGTTATAGAAAGAGATAGAGCAGGGGGTGGGGTGGGGTGGGGAGGGGGGGCGGTTGAGCCCCTATCAGAAATGTTTATTTTTATGTAGGAAGTCAAGTGAATCTATATATATGTGTGTGTATTAAACAATAAGGAATAAATAAAATGATCTGTTGAATAATGCGTGAGGCAAATAGGACGTTGATGCTCTTGATCTGTAGATCCATTAGTTTAAATTTTGTTTTCACATTTAGAAAATTCACAAAAGTTAAATTTCTTCTTCTTTTTTTTTTTTTTTTTTTTTTTTTTCTTTCAGAAATTGATTTTTAAGTCCGGATATTTAATTTTGAGTCTAAAAAAAATTTTAAAAATACATTTAGATCATCTGTGTAAGTTTATTGCTTCAAAACGAAAATAATAATAATAACAATAAATAATGATAATAAATAAATAAATAAAAAGAAAGTCAAATTTTGGAAAAAGAGAGCAAATTTAATGGTTGTGAATTTTTTGGATATTAAAAGAGAATTCAAACAATATATAAATGAAAAAAGATTTAAAACACTCTTTTATTTCAACATGTACCAATTCAGCGGATGCGGATAATAGACACGTGTGCAAAATTTCAACCCGATCAGCTGATAGGAAGTGGCTTAAAATTATAAAACAAATTTTAAACTGGAGTACGGAGCACATGGCTTAGTTAGGCTTTAGTTAAGTTCTTAGTTAGGTTTTAATTAAAAATGAAAATAAGTCTGTGTTAAAAATTATCTAAACAAACAATACATGCTTGTTTAAACAGGAGATAAAAAATATTTAAGTCTCTGCTATATATATAAGTTTATGCTCTGATATTATATTCTTTAAATCTCTGTTTTTAAGTGGCTGCACGTCTTTTTGTCCACGAGTATTAATATATATATATATATATATTCTTTCCGAAATCGTCGTACTGATATTTTTGTAGCACACGAAGATGGTTCTCAATAAACTAGCATTTCAGACAAGTTTTATCATGCTTATTTGCACCTGGAGATGAGTTCAATCTATATTGAAACAACAAAGAAAGTATAAATATTGGAATAAAGTTTTCAAATAAAATTTTTAATAACATCAAACTCTTTTTGTAAACAATTATTTTTTTACCTGTTATTTAAATAATTTATTATTATTAAATGGTGTGTATAATTCCATATATATATATATATATATATATATATATATATATATATATATATATATATATATAACTTAAATGTGTATTAATGAACGTTTTAATAAATATTTATATGAAAACCAATCATTACGAAAATTAAACAAAGTCTAAATAAAATCTCGCACGTTTGTATAGTTAATATATTCTTATTAAATTGAAAAATATATATGCATCATTTTAAAGTATGAACTTGAATTTTAAACCTAAGTTAAACGCAAGGGTGGAAATTTGGCGCAGAACTTATATCAGTATCTGCTTAATTTTTTTTTTTTTTTCCTTTTTTTCTACTTATAAAATCGTTGGTTTAAGAGCGTGAAAATTTTGTCCCACAAATTCCAGTATGAATTCTGCGCCAACTCTCCTCCCTTGTTAAACGCAGTCTTGTTTGTTTCCTAAAACAATATACAGTAAAGCACCAGTTACACGTCTCTCGTTTATACGTCTCTTACCTTTATACGTCCTTTTAGTGAAGTCCCGATTCATTCCTATTCATTTTAATGCAAAAATTCTTCGTTTATACGCCGCTCATATCGGTTATACGTCTTTTTCACTTTGCTAAAATTCCCAAAATTTCTCGACCTGTCATTATTTTCCATTCTAAATAAGACGGATTTTTCCTAGAAAGCATCTTAAATGGAGGAACACAGGAAAGGTCGAAGAATACTGATCAAAGAATCCATTGAATTCACAGTAGACTTTTTAATACTCGTAGACAAGCAGCAAATCAGATAACATTAAAGATTTTTAATGTTATTAAATGACTATCTGTATGGTCATAAATCGTATGCTTATTATCAAAGATACGCAATATATATATAATTAATATTCAAAATGTTTTCATATAGTTCTTGAGGAAAGTATTATATTACTCAATATATGGTGTATGTAATGAATACCCAGTCATGCATTAATCGTATGCTTTTTCTCACTTATCAGTTTATTATTATTATTATTGTCTTTAAATAAAAGTATAATATACATCTACTAGCTTAAGAAACTTTATTAATTATTATTTTCACATACATTTTGCTTAAGTGACATTCAATTTGTAGTCATCAAAGTGTTATTATTAAAATTTCGATTATACGTCTTTTCATTTATACGTCCTTTTACGTCAATCCCTTGGAAGACGCATGAACGGTGCTTTAGTGTATCAAATTTTCTGTATTCCTTTTAACAGGGGCAAAAAATGAAAATACGCAAAAGTACTTTCTCAATAAAACTGGATTGTTTGATTTTCATACATACACTGGTTAAGAGGGGAGAGGGGACAATACCTAATCTCGTCGGCAGCCTTGGCCCATGTCATTCTATGGGAAAATTTATTGCGACAGTTACACATTACCTAATGTATATTTTTTAATTCTGTTTTCACAGTCAGAAAATTCATAACCGTTAAATGAGTACTCATTTTTGAAAGATTCTTTTTTTTTTTTTTTTTTTTTTTTTTTTTTTTTTACATTTTAATTTTGAGTTCAAAAATGCGATTTTTCACAAAATGCATTTTTCTCGTTTTCTAGTCGCAAAATGAAATACTAAAATTTTAAAAAATCAATTTTTGGAAAACAAGTAATAATTTAACGCTTATGAATTTTCTAAACGTGAAAACAGAATTGAAAAATATTAATTAGGTAATGAGTAATTATGTAAACAAATTTTCCCATAGAATAACATGGGCCAAGGCTGCCGGCGAGATTAGGTATTGTCCGCTCTCAATAATGCCTGTGGCTCAGAATTACAGGAGACAAAAGCAGTAAAATAATAATTTAAAAAAATTGTATGATAAATTGCAATTTACTTCAGAGATGGCAGCACCAAACAATTTTTTTGGTGGTAAGGAATGAAAGATTCACGCTCTCCCACAAACAGAGATGAAAAATAAATAAGTAAATAAAATACTTTTTTAAAATGTCAGAAAAACACTGCATCAAAAATTTAAACTACATTTTTTTTGACAATTTTATTTTTATAATATTACTGTTTACTTAATTAACTAAAGTTTATATTCCTTCCTTACATAACAAAATGTAAAAAATATATATACACATACACACAAAAGAAAAATAAATAAATAAGAGAAAATGAAAAGCGAAAAAAGGAGAAGTGAATGAGAGAATAAAACATTAAGAATTATCTTGCAAAAATTTTCTGAATTTTTTAATGACCGATTTCGTCAAAATCATTCCTAAAAGCTATTGTAGTGTCATTAATTACAGTGATTTGTTTTCAGAAATATATTTCTTATTATTTATTTGCCCCGAAAGCGCGAGATACCAGTGAAAACTATTTTTCCTGGATATAACAAAAATTCCAATCGAATTATCATCTCAAACTCCTAAATGTAAACATTTATCAAAATTGTTCAGGCAGTTTCCTAGAAAACCAGGTTTCTGCTACATTTTGTTCAAGGCAAAGCTCGGGTTACCTGCGACTGCTAATACATATGAGGAAAAACAGAAATCAGATCGGATTTTCACATCAAAAAAACCTCTAAACCTATTCTTTTTTTAATCGTTCCAGCGATTTAAAAAAAAAAAAAAAAGAAAGAAAGAAAGAAAGAAAGAAAATAGAAAAAAAAGAAAATCTACATATTTTCCCCGGATGGAGTTTGAGTTATTAATAAACGCTAATTACCTTGAAAATGATGCGAATGTCGAAAGAGAGAATCGATCGAAATGCCATCATTTGAGATAGAAATGCCATCTCAAAAGCACACTATTTCTAAATTTTTATCGCAATCTTTCAAGTATTTTCGAAGAAAGCAAAGTTTATGCCTTTTTTTCCTAGAGTGAAGTAAATCCAATTGGTTTTCATCCCCAAAAATCAATAACCGCAAACTTTTATCAAAACAGTTATAGCCATTTCCGAATGATCCCACTTTCTGCCATAATTTGCAATCAGCGGATAAATGGTTGAAAGCCGTGAATTTTCCTGAAGATGAAGGTGTGTCAAATCAGTTTTGCATACTAAAATATACTTAACATTAAATTTTCATCAAGATCGTTATATGCATTTCCTTGTTAACCCAATTTCTGCCATGTTTTGTCACCGGAGAATTTCCTTCAAAATGAGGATAGAACCAATCGACTTTTCACAACAAAATAACCTTAACCTCAAACTTTCATCAAAATCGTAACACATTATAAACCCAATTTCTGCCACAATTGCAAGCAGCGGATGAAGGGTTAGAAACGAACGCGAATTTTCCTAAAAATGAGGGCAAGCTCAAATGCTTTTTTGACCCCACCCCCCTCCCCCTCAAAAAAAAAAAAATCAAACTTTACTCAAAATTCTTGTATGCATTACCAAATAAACAACCCAGTTTCTGCCGTAGTTTGCAATCGCAGACAAAAAGTTAGCAGCGAGCGTGAATTTTCCTGAAGATGAAGATATGTCCAACCCCTTTTGCATTCCAAAAAACCCTTAAACCTGAACTTTCATCAAAAACCGTTACATATATTTATGTGTAAACCCAATTCCTTCCATATGTTGCAAACGACAAGTGAAAGGTTAACAGCGAACGCGAATTTTTCTGAAGATAAGGATAAGACCAATCGATTTTTCATACATACACACACATACAAAAAAAAAAAAAAAAAAAAAAAAAAAAAAAAACGTTTTTTCTCTTTTTCCCAATGAGGGGGAGGTGTGCCTTGGGGGGGACTCATGTCAAAGGTGTGCCTTGGGAGGGACTCATGTCAAAGTTGTACCTTGGGGGGGACTCATGTCAAAGTTGGGCCTTGGGGGGGACTCATGTCATAGTTGGGCCTGGGGGGGACTCATGTCAAAGTTGGGCCTTGGGGGGACTCATGTCAAAGTTGGGCCTGGGGGGGACTCATGTCAAAGTTGTACCTTGGGGGGACTCATGTCAAAGTTGGGCCTTGGGGGGACTCATGTCAAAGTTGGGCCTTGGGGGGACTCATGTCAAAGTTGGGCCTTGGGGGGACTCATGTCAAAGTTGTGCCTTGAGGGGACTTCATTCAATAAATCCCCATTCAATAAACCGACTGAAATAGGCCCTTAGCACTATTAAGAGTGACGTATAAAAATTCGACAACGCTGTACCGACTGAAATAGGGGTACCTTGGGAGGGGACTCATGTCAAAGTTGGGCCTTGGGGGGACTTCATTCAATAAATCCCCATTCAATAAACCGACTGAAATAGGCCTCTAGCACTAATTAAGAGTGTATTATAAAAATTCGACAACTGTACCGACTGAAATAGGCCTCTAGCACTAAAAAAAAAAAAAAAAAATTCATTAACCTCAATTTTTCATTAAAACCATTAGAGCCATTTCCGAGAAACCCAAGACATACATAAATGCATGTGATACTTTTTTCCCCATATCCCAACAAAATGCGCTGCATCTGAAGACCGTTGTAGAATTAGAATGACGTAGAACTCATACGCATTTTTTTTTTTCCATGCTATTCATGAACAGAGGCTCTAATTTCTTATGCATAATATAAGTTGTAATTACATGTCGTATGAGGATAGTTACCCTCTAACAGGAGGTTTATCTGTTTCATATAACAATCTACTCTCTCTAAATCAACTCTCTCTAATAGAGATTTCTCTCTAAATCACTACTCTTCATTTGTGAACCCTATATGTGTATGTGTAAATTTCCTCATACCTAAACCGGATTGTTCTGTTCTTTGTTTAACTTAAAATCACTAATGCACTGGAATGATGACACTGCAGTTATAAACACACATAGATATTTAAGGATTCTGACGAATTTATACAAATATGTACGAGATTGAAGTCTGATTTAAAAAGTAATAACATTTTAAGCACCGCTGCGCTCATTTCGGATCCAAAACACAAAACGAAAGAAAAAGCCAGAACGTCTGCTGCTGCTTGTGTATCATCCTTATTTGAGTCCGTCTGATTCACTACTACCACGGAAGAAGAGTCCGTGACTACTATTGACGAAATGATGTTTACTCTTCGGAAAAGTTGAAGTCACTTTTACGTCATACTGAGAAGTTGAAGTTACTTTTGCGTCATGACAAATCACGTGTTTAATATAAGCGACGGATAAATTCATTCAAGTTTTTTTTTTAACAAATTCAAGAATTCACTTTCATTCCAAACTTTTCCCTACTTACGCTGAAGACCGAACCCCTAGTGACTGCAAAATTCTGCTCTCAAAGCTGGTAGACGAGAGGTGTCGAGTTCGAACTCGGAGTTTCGTCATCAGTCTCAGTCTGGAGATTAACGCAGGGTGGCGTCCAGAAAACCTTCTCTTTTAAGTTCTTGATCTGTTCGAATAATTATCGCGTTAGCTCCAGTATCAATAATCATTCGGCAGGATGTATTATTAATTCTTCCATAAGCATAAAGTGCATTATCGCTGCCACTCATCTAGGAGGTATGAAACACTGCAAAGTTGGACTTCTGGGTATTTTTTATTATTTATTTTTATTTTTTTAGTTTGTCGCGCTTTAGACAACTACTTTTAACATGTCCATCTCTTTTGAAGCCCCGAGCACTTTGGATTCTCAGCTCGTTCATTACTTGCTAAATTACGGGATCTCCTCGTGAGGTCTGACAGATTTTTCTTTATTTCTTTTAGGTCAGCCGGATAATCATACAGATTGACTGCTCTGATGGTGTGGGCGATCTTTACCGGAGGCTTGTTGGGCTGCCTCAATCTTCAATGCATAAACCATAAACCAATCGATCCAGCATCCTTGACATTGGCGAGTCTAAGGGCTTTTTGAGTCTCTGGATCTCGCACGGCATCGATAAAAATACTCGACAGTCAAATCATCACGAGATTCAGCGTGGCAATCTGAGAAAGCTAAGTGTGGCAGTCTCTGAATAGCTGATGCCAGATCTTGAAAATTTTCACAACTTTCTGATAACGAGACTTTCACTAAAGACAACTATATTCTTTTGAGCATTTCTCACCAAAATGCGGCTGTAGTGGCAGTGCCAAAGCTTCGACGTCATGTCGCTGCTCTTTCGAAAGAGTTTTCAGGACGTCACCCCGTAATGATACTGATAAGTGAGCTTGTCTTGGCAGTAGGGTTCCATCCGTTAGCTCTTTCAATAATTTGAATAGTTTGAATCTACTTTAAATAATTTGAATCTATAGGCCATAATGACAAAGGAATTTTCTTTGTGTCCCTGTAAAAAAAAAACTATATGTATTAGATTCTGAAATATCTATACAGTTCATGCGACTGTGATCCATAACATACATATAATAACTTTTAGCTCAATCATATAAGACGTTTAGATGTTATCTCATTTTAAATAATTTGAGTCCATAGGCTGTAATGATAAAAAATGTTTCTTTATGTCCCTGTAAAAAAAAATTATACGTGTTAGACTCATCAAAATGTATACAGTTCGTGCGACGACAACCTTCAATATACATACCAACTTTCAGTATTGCAAGAGGTATTCCAGTAAATTTAAACCACATAAAATTTTACATTAAACAAACTGGTCTCGACTTTTATTTTTAGAAAGGTTAGTTTTTTCCTCCCTACCCTCTATATACTTCCAAGCACAAAAGGCCATGACTCGGTGGGAGCCACTGCACTTCAGAATGTAAAAAACAAGGGGGGGGGGAAGCTAAATATCCATAGAAAAAAAGCATGGGACGAAAACGAAAAAAACTCACAATGTTAAGTGTGTAAAAAAAATATATATATACTAGTTGGCATAGGTGGACTCTGCTCAGTTCCCCATCATATTTATGTTCTCAGAAATTTCTAGTGCGAGACATACTATAATCATGTTAAAAGAAATGAATTTGACCAAAGCTTGATACAGTGACAGAATGAAATCCCCGCCTAATAGGCTATCCACCGTTCACTTCGATATATTTATCTTATTCTAATCTATTAATTTATTTTATCGGGGTCAGTTTCGTTGTTTAGTTTTCATGCTACTATTTCCAATGCAATAATCCTCAAAATTCATATTTATATGAAAAATTTACAATTTCGCTATGTTGATAAAATCGTAAATTACGAATAATTTACGAAATTTTCCTAGTAGAATATTTGTATTCAATCATGTTCAAACAAATATCATAAACGTAATTTTGAAGTTGTCTAATGTATTTAGGATCCTCAAAATGGAAGTTTATGCTCAATTTTGCCTTATTCTGACATGTCAAGTAAATCGTAAATTCCAAATAACTTACGAATTTTTTTTTAAATTGGAAAAATCATAGTCTATGATATTCATGCCAGTATCCTAAATAATATTTCGAAAGTGGTTTGACATCTTTACGATGAAAATATCTCTAAAAATTGACGTTTATGTGAAATTTTGCCCTATACTGCCATGTTAAGAAATTCGTAAATTTCCAATAACTTGCGAAATTTTCAATGTAGCATATTTATAGTTACTGATGTTCATTCCGGCATCAAAAGTGATATTTTAAAACTGGTCTGACATTTTTACAGTAAAAAGTTTCCATTTAATGCACGTTTAAGTGCAATTTTGCCCTATTCTCCCATGTTAATAAAATCGTAAATTTCGAATAACTTACGAAGTTTTTAAAATCGAATGTTGCAAATGAATAGGGTTCTTGCCAGTGTCGAAAGTAATATTTCAAAACTGATCTGACCTCTCTGCGACAATTTGTTCTTGAGATATCGTGTACACAGACTAACAAACTAACGGACCAACCCACTAACAGACTAACAGACACCCTACAGACACCCTACAGACAGACACCATAGAAATTTTATCATTTTCGGATTCCTCACACCTGAAAACGTGTAGAAAAGTCAAAAAACCGAGGTCGAAAATTTTCACGATTACCTAAGTTCCCCATACTTATAGTATGATGGGGAACTAAAAGGCTAACACCGGAAGTAAAAAAAGGACAAAATTGGCTAGAAAAATGCATCGAAGAGCAGGAATGGGTGGATTGGGGCATTAAAGCTATCGTCGAGGGTTTAATACGTCTCGCCTAGTATAACAACCGCACATGAATCTGACACAGATTCTGTCTCATCCTTTCTTGACAGAAGAAAAATGTAGAAGAATAAATATTTGCATTGCCTAAATTGTAACAGTGCCGTTTCCTGCTTGTAAGGTAAGTCTTAAACTCTCTTTTGTGAAAAATAAATCTAAATCTACAAAGCCAGGGTGGAATGTACTTCATGCTTGGTGTCTTGTTTGCAGTTGGCGATAAAGATGCCAAATTTGGCAACCTCGATGTTTTTCAGTCGTTGAACGATCGATCTACGAAATGTAGCAACCTCATCATGCCAAATTGGCGATTTTTGGAAAAGTCGCGAAGCAGTGGACTAAAGCCCATTTTTAACCAATGCCATTTCCAAAATTTTTACAACATGAGTCAGTTTTCTATTTATATCCATTTGAAACTGGAATTTGAATTAGGGTGAAGTGAAGTCGTATAACTGCGGGGTAAAAGTAACCTCGGTTCATAACTCAACACATAGGCTGAATTTGAATCTAATAATCATCATCCGATTGTTTGAACTTTTATTACATTTAGCTGGAGGAAACAAAATCAAATAAGAAGCAATGATTGTTTTAGATGTTTAAAAAATTGTTTGCCTTTTCCTCTCCGTCTCAAAATTCGAAGTTTTGCCATTTTTATAGTTGTATGGTAAAACTCTAAGGTTTTTTGGACGTAAAACCAAGTTTTGTATTGTGTCTGGATTTTAAATTTCAGATTTGTTCTTTCTTAACATTTCTGTTTTTTTCATCTGTGGTTACACTTATCCCAGAAACTTTTTGTGGAACTAGTATAGTCCACATGGTCCACAAGTAAATTTGGCGATTTCTCTTTGGTGAATATGGCGAAATGCCATTTTTGCAAATGGTTACCATGTGTTACAAGCGTATTTTCAAAATGGCGTCATTATTAATGTACAAAATTAATTAAGCTTATTTTTAATATTATAAAAACAAATATTTAAAATTAACTTACCTTAATAGGCGTGATAAAACATTTTCATAAATTTCGATACTTCAAGGGCGATCAATATGCATAAATATATATATACTAGTATATAACCCCGTCAAAAATGACGGAATGTGAACGATAAATCTTGAAAACAATGTTTAGATCATGATGGTTACCACGTGATCATTTAAATGTATTTTCAATTTTTGTTTATAAATCGAATGTGTTTCGATATTTTATAATTTTCGTTCTTTGTGAGGTCTAACTGTAATAGAGACAGTGTCCGGAGATGAGAGAAGTCGTGTAGAGCCACACCAGATTGTAAAAACGTGAGAAAAATTGCAACTTTGGCCTTTATCATGGTTTTGTGAGGTCTAACTGGAACGTTTCCGGCTGCAATCTTTAAGAGACAGTGTCCGGTGATGAGAGAAGTCGTGTAGAGCCGCACCAGATTGTAAAAACGTGAGAAAAATGGAGGCTTTGGCCTTTATCACGGTTCTGTGAGGTCTAATTGCAACGTTTCCGGCTGCAATCTTTAAGAGACAGTGTCCGGAGATGAGAGAAGCAGAGTTGCCAACCTAATCCGGCAAATTGTTAGTACCGCCTCTTTTTCTACACCACTTAATTTTTAGAGAAATTCTCTTCAAATGTATCTACAATGAATTAAGAAGAAAAATACTCTAAAAATTAAGTGGTGAAGAAAAAGGGGCGGTACTAACAATTTGCCGGATTAGGTTGAAAGCTCTGGAGAAGTCGTATAAAACCGCACCAGATTTTAAAAACGTGAGAAAAATGGCGGCTTTGGTCTTTCTCATGGTTCTGTGAAGTCTAACTGCAACGATTCCGGATGCAATCGTTAAGAGACAGTGTCCGGAGTTAAGTGAAGTCGTGTTGAGCCGCACCAGATTGTAAAAACGTGAGAAAAATGGCGGCTTTAGCCTTTCTCACGGTTTTGTGAGGTTTAACTGCAATAGAGACAGTGTCCGGAGATGAGAGAAGTCGTGTAGAGCCGCACCAGATTGTAAAAACGTGAGAAAAATGGAGGCTTTGGTCTTTCTCACGGTTCTGTGAGGCCTAACTGCAACGTTTCCGGCTGCAATCTTTAAGAGACAGTGTCCGGAGATGAGAGAAGTCGTGTAGAGCCGCACCAGATTGTAAAAACGTGAGAAAAATGGCAGCTTTGGGCTTTCTCACGGTTTTGTGAGATCTAACTGCAATAGAGACAGTGCCCGGAGATGAGAGAAGTCGTGTAACGCCGCACCAGATTTTAAAACAATATATAGTATATAATTATTAACACATCACATTAGCAAGTTAATTGTGTGATACATTATTTGTATCATACAAGGATGGAAAGCGTTTGCTGACGATGACGCGAATTCAATGATTTTTCTTCACCCAAAAGTTTTCACTTCAAATGGAAAGCGTTAACTGACGATGACGGGAGTTCAATGATTTTTGTTCACCCAAAAGTGCTCAACGCGCCTAAAGAAGATTTCACTTCAAAAATTTTACCCGATCAATAAATATGAATGACAATAAAAAAACTGCTGGTTGACAAAAAATATAGGCCCGACAACACAACAGCAACAACACATCCCAGTGTTCCATTAAGTGCTCTATACGCACGCGAAGTGTGACGTCACTGACCGTCCGTGTATGTAAGAAAATGATTTCCTATGTTAATCGCCCATTGGATTTTTTGTAAAAAATTATTAAAAATCGAGGAAAATTATTTCTCAATTTTAATCCCCATATTTGGGTATATATATGTATTAGTTATCATGTGCATATGTTAGATTGAGTTATTTTGCTGTCAAATTGACAAAATTTTAATTTAAATTTCAAAACTCTGTTGTCCTTGGCGTTTTTGTATTTGGCGATCAAAAACGTACTACGAAAATATACATGCCAGATGTATATTTTCGTAATATGTGTTGTGCGAAATATTGTTTCATATTATTCCTTACTCTCTTAATATAAATTTTTAAAATAACCATGATTTTTGAAAGGAATTAAATTATATTCGCCAGATAATTTGGCGATATATATATATATTTTTTTTTTTTTTTTTCTGCCAAGGATGACCGATATCAAATCTATTCCGCTGCAACATATTAGTATCTTATATCAGATACTTTATTTAGACATTTGAAAACAAATTTCACTTCAAATTATGATAGAATATTTATCATTTTCCTTTTAATTAGTATATTAGTTGGATATTTATTGTGTAATATCATCCTTTGAAATGAAATGTTTATGTTTTCAATGGAATATGAAAGTTTTTTTTTTTTTTTTTTTATCTAGAGTTTTGAAATTTAAAATTCAAATTTTATCAATTTTAGAACAAAAACAACTTAATCTAACGCATGCACATGATAACTAATACATATCTAAACCTAAATATGGGGATTAAAATCGGGAAATAATTTCCCTCGATTTTTAATAATTTTTTACGAAAAATCCATTGGGCGTTTAATATAGCAAATATTTTTCTTGTATCCACGAACGGCCAGTGACGTCATCACTTCGCTTGCGTATTTAAAGTCCTCATAATAAGAAAAAACGATTCACTTCATTTTACCAAAATACTTTTTTTTAAGACTATCGTAGATCCTGTTTTCAAATTTTCTAACTAACTATCCAATAACTACAGACACTCCATGCTAACCCAAATTCACCTCTACTCGATACCTCCAACCAGCTATCTCACCCTCAACATCGCCAAAATATCCAGGATCCAGCTAGGGACTTTCTCATTCTCAACCGAACATTTTACCTTGACTCGACATTATCACATTAGACTACTCTAATTTCAATACTCATTTCAACTGGTGACTTTTACTTGCCCAACCAAACATTCTATCCCAACTATCATTTTACACTAATTTCAAAACTAAAATCAACTGGCGACATTTACGTACTAAACTCGGCGCCAATCATACCTTACAATGTAAACAAACAATAAAGTTTGATAAAAATATTTAAAGGCTTTAATGCGTTTTTACAAATATTTTAAGATTTTTAAGGATTTTTAATATGTTTTAGAAATATTTTAAGCGTTTTTTTAATGAAACAGTCAAAGAGTCGTTCATTCGGAATTAAAAAGTTGTCCATTTGGAATTTGTATTTTCTGAATGGCAACAGTTTTGGTTTGTTTTTATTTGGTCTTGCTTTGTTTATAATCATGAAGTTACATAATTCTATTTATAGGTTCATGTTTATAATAGCCAGTGATCCGTTATACTTAATTTAGACATTTAAACATTACAATTGGATAGTTTTTCAAGGTTTTATAGGAAATAAGAATATGTGCGATACAAAACATGTACGAAAATGATATGTATGTTTCCTAAGTTGAATTAAACAAACGGAAAAAAAATGGCTGCCAAAAGTTTCTGTTTTGAAGCGGTACTAACCGGATTCGTTCATGACAGATGAGGATCATTATATATATTAATGTGCACTTGTACTATTCAAATATTCTACACTTGTCGTTAAAATACGATTATATAAATTAGAACTCCGCTTACCATTTCTTTTAACGATTTTTAAATATACTTTTAAAAAATAAGCTACTTTACGTAGCATGAAATGAAAATGCATGACATTCCGTATTTTACCGATCAGTAATACGCATGTAACTACATGCGTGTTACTACATGTTTTGCGTACATGAAAACCCCACACATTTTACAAATTATACTACTTTTAATTAATTCACATTTTGTCAAAAATTAAAAGTAAATACATTTCTGTCTCTCTAAACAACTCGCTCAAAAAAATGCTATTATATTCACCTTCGCCTTCAAAAACTAGTTGGCATAGGTGGACTCTGCTCAGTTCCCCATCATATTTATATTTTCATTTATTTCTAGTGGGAGACATATTATAATCACGTTAAAAGAAACGAATTTGACCAAAGCCTGATACAGTGACATAAGGAAATCCCCGCCTAGTAGGCTACCTACCGTTCACTTGGATTTAATTATCTTAATCTAATCTATTAATTTATTTTATCAGGGTCAATTCTGTTGTTTATTTTTCATATTCATGCTACTATTTCCAATGCAATAATCCTGAAAATTCATATTTATATGAAAAATTTGCAATTTCGCTATGTTGATAAAATCGTAAATTACGAATAATTTACGAAATTTTCCTAGTAGACTATTTGTATTCAATCATGTTCAAACAAATATCATAAACGTAATTTTGAAGTTGTCTAATGTATTAGTTTATGCTCAATTTTGCCTTATTCTGACATGTTAAGTAAATCGTAAATTCCAAATAACTTACGAATTTTTTAAATTGGAAAAATCATAGTCTATGATATTCATGCCAGTATCCTAAATAATATTTCGAAAGTGGTTTGACATCTTTACGATGAAAATATCCCTCAAGATTGACGTTTATGTGAAATTTTGCTCTATTCTGACAGGTTAAGAAATTCGTAAATTTCCAATAACTTACGAAATTTTTATATTGGAAAATTCATAGTCATTATATTCATGCCAGTGTCCTAAATAATATTTCAAAAGTAGTCTGACATCGTTACGATGAAAATATCTCTCAAAATTGACGTTAGTAGTAAGCCCAGCGCTTTGGGTGACGGAAGTGACGTCATAGGAGGGGGGGAGGAGGGGGAGGAAACCGGAAGTGACGTAACGGTTGGTTGGTTCCTTGATCGTGAAAGATGACGGGGGTAGAGTTTCTTTTTTTCCGTTGGCAACCTGGACTTCTTGTCAAGACATGTGACGGAGGGGTGACGGGGAGGGGAGAGTTTTCTTAAAGGGACAACACAGTGAATGGTTGGTTGGTTGCTTGATCGTGAAAGATGACGGGGGTAGAATTTCTTTTTATCCGTTGGCAACCTGTCAAGACATGTGACGGAGGGTAGAGTTTTCTTAAAGGGACAACACAGAATCCTGTCAGAACATGAAAGAGAATGACGTCATCAACCGAAAAGAGGACAATGTATTATATTTAGTAATTAATTTTTAATGAGTAGTTCATTAATCAATTTTAATAAGTAAATTTTATTATTTTATTGATTATTAATTAATTATTTAACTGACTATTTTAATTCGCTAGATTTTTTACAAAACGATATTGCACTGTAGGGGATTTGAACCCACCATCTATAGCATGCGAGACCAACGCGCTACCAACTGAGCTACGGAGACGTTACCTTGATCTTTCTTCTTTATGTTTTCACCTCTTACGAGATAGGGGTGGGAAGAGGTTTTCCCCACATGGCTTTTAACTTCAAAGTATAGTCCAAGGAGATTGATAAATGACGTGATTTTCTCAAAATATTCATATGATATTGGTGATTTGTTCATGTTTGTGAAACATTTTTAAAAAATTAGAAAATATTGTTTCTTTCTTGAAAAAATATTAAAACAATCCCATTTTCTTAAAATTTTATTAATAATACGATCAGATTTTATTTTTAAACATGCAAAAAAAAAAAAAAAAAAAAAATATTTTGCACATGTTCCTTATTTATTTTACGTTTTTATAAATTACAAAACATATATATATATATATATTATTTATTTTATTTATTATTTATTTATTTATTTTATTTATTATTTATTTATTTATTTTATTTATTTATATTTTATTTCTATTTTTGTGAAAAAAAGTTCAATTCTTTTTCTGGAAAATTTATAAAAACAATTCAAAACTAATGTTTTATTTTTTTTCTAAAAAAATTAAAAATTTTTATTTTCTTACACTTTATTTACAATAGTAAAAATACTATCATATTTAATTTTAAAACATGCGAATTTTTTTTTTTTAACAGTTATTCATTTTTTTATTTTTAAGTTTAATAATAATAATTTAAAAAAAAAATTAACAATTCTTTTTTTTTTTTTTTTTTTCTGAAATTTTTAAACTTTTTTTATTTTTATTAATGTAACTGTTTTTAGGTTATGTGAAATATTTTTTTAAAAATATTTTTTTCTTTTTTCAGTTTGTTAATTCTATATTTTCTTTTTCTGAATTGTTAAACTTTTTTTTTTTTTTTTAATTTTATTAATGTAATTGTTTTTAGATTTAATAAAATATTTTTTAAACATATCTCTTCTTTTGTTTGAGATTGTGAATTTTATATTTTCATTTTGTGAATTTTTTTAACTTGTTATTATTTTTTTCTTTTTATTCTTATTACTAATTTTTAAGTTAAAAAAAATATTTAATAAAAAAAAAAATCTTTCTTTTTTTATTTTATAAATTCTTTTATTTTCTTTTAGTGAAAAAATATAACAAAAATTACTTATTATTACTATTTAATGAAACTTAATTGTATTACTGTAATTAATATTATCATTATTTAGCAATATAATGAGATTTTTTATGCAATGTTCTTTTTCAGTTTAAAAAAATTATATTTTATCTTGTGAAAAACTTTTTAGTCATTTATTTATTTCTTTAATGTAACTGTATTTTCTTACTCGCAAATTTTCAAAAAGAGTTATTATCATTTAATAATTTTGATTAAGTAAGGAATCTGTTTAATACTGTCATATTTTAAAAGATATTTTAAAGAAAAAAATGTTGAATGTTCTATTTTAAGGAAATAAAATTTAACTTATGCATTCTGCTAGATTTGCTCAGGGAAAAATTACATTGAGTGACTAAAATTATAATTGTAGTCCAATCTAAAACAGAATTCCACTCGGCATGTGTTGAACTAAGGGATTTCCTTATTACTATTATTATTAAATAAATTGTTTTGGTATTACTATATACCCATTATGATACTTTTTTCATCACACCACAATATAATTCATCATATTCACACAACTTTCCATTATTTTCATATTACTTCTTAAATATATAAATCTACTGAAACAGACACCGAATCTTCAATAAGTTAATTAGTTTTAAAAATAATTTATCTCTTTTTGGGTAAATATGTATGACATCTTCTATTATTTACACATAACTACATCAATATTCGAAAATAATAATTTGCGAAATTTTCTTGTACATAACAGTTTTTCATAATTCTGATAGAAATTTATAAAAATGAATTACCTTACAATGACCACCTATATCACTAAAGTCTTCAAAACACAAATCTTCATTCATACACATGAAATATTTTCATTATCTTATCACCTTGTTGACAATTCGAGTTCATGCTATCCTTTTTATTCAAAAGCATGTTAACAATTTAAGCCATGACACTTACCTATATTTCCATAAAGTTACAATTTAAATGTCCCATAGTTTTTACAATTATTTTTTAATAGCTAAAATAATAATAAAAGTGTTTGAAATTATTACCTTTATAATTATACATTTTTAAAAATAACGAAGTTTTAGTACCATTTATAAACTGGAAATATATTGTGTTAACTTTCTTATACGATAAATAGTTTAAAAATAAATATTTACATAGTTTTTATGTTTACGATAGTTTTATATACAATGATTCATTAAAAAAATATATAAGTTATAACTGATACCTTTTTATTAGAGCAAGAATCTAACTAAATAACATTTATCTAATTTTTAAGCGATCAATAATAAAAAAGTGGCAGTACATTTTTTAAACAAACAGAACATTATATATGCATTCTTTAACTTATTAACTTAGACAACACATTCTGTTTATATTTGTACACATACATCATCTCATTTTGGATTTTAACTTAAATAATGTTTATCACTGTGGTTTACAAAAGAAAAGAAATTCTACACATAAAAGTTCTAATTTATAAATATTTACTGATTAAAATAAATATATCTTATAATGAAAATCATCTTTCATAATGTTCATTAAAAAACTTAATAAAAATTCACAAAATTTTCTAAAAATAATTTTTTTTCACATATACAAATAAAAAATATTTTACTATGTTATCTGTTTTGAGAATTTTTTATGTCTGAGTGATATTATTTTAGTATAAAGGAATTTATATCAGATATGAGATTTGTTGGAACTTTCAACATTTTTTGATAATTTTTCAGATATTTTGTTGTAGTAAAATTTATTTTATTTCTCATGCAAGCTGTCAGAAAACGCGATGCAATTTTTTATTTAATTTTTCTTATTACTTTTTCCTGTATCTGAGCATTCTACTTTCAAATATTTTCTAAGTTTAAATATTGAAAATATGGTACCTTGCATACGTTTCATTTCACTTTTGGGGAAAATCATCGAGTTTATTGAGAATATTAGAAAAATCGCACTATTTTTAAAATTTATGCACGGATTGCGAAATTTTTACCCATTTCTTAATATCCGTTATATTCCATTTAGTATGTTTTATGGAAGATCATAATAGCACACTTACAATAGAAAAAATAGATATAGAGCTCAAGAACTTTAATGACTTAAAAAAACCGCTTGCCACGAATCTTTTTTTCTTTTCACTTGAATTACATTTTAATTTTTAAAAAGTTTCTTTTAAAATAATTTTCTAATAATCTTAACATGAATTAAACACAATCGATTATTAATTTTTCCGGCAAATTAAATATTTTGAACAAAGTTGACTTTTATGAAAGTTTTGGCGTAACACCAAATGAAATTTCGAAATACTGTTTTTATGAAAAATGCGCTAGATTACTAATAAAATCATCCAACCTATACAGAAAAACGCTATGAATTTTTTAAATTGTGAATAATATGAAAAATAATTTATTGTAAATTGTGTTTATATAACTTAGTTTGTAATGAAAATAAAACTTGAACTATGGCTTTATGCAATTTTATTATTATTATTATTAGTTATATTATTAAATATGGAAGATATTATTATTATTATTTTTTTTTTTTTTTTCAGAAAAAAATATTTCATAAATTATATGCTCGAATGATGACCAAAAGGATAATATTTTAATGTGTCTTATAATTAGCTCTTTAACGAACGATAAATGTATATTACGTTAGATTTTCAAATATGTTTTTTAAAAAGTACATTCAATCGCATTTATTTAATTTACTACACATTATTATAAATGCAAAGGGAATATATCTATCATTTATAGACAGGATATTTTTTCTAAAGAATATTAACATAAACTAAAATATAATTTTTCACAAAGCCTTTTTGTCAAAAGATAAATTTATAAATAGTAATCTAATAAAGTAAATTTTTCCATTAAAATGTCGCATAAATAATAATTATTTACAAAGCAGGTTTTATAATTTTGCATTTTAAAAATCTATATATGATATCGTGCGTAAGTTTATGACTTTCATCATTGAAATAACGAAAGTTATTTTTAAATGTTTAAACTTCCAATATGATCTTTCTAATAAGTTTAAAGAGTCGCATCTCCATTCATCTATTAAAATTAATAATAATTCAAATAAAATTATAAATACTCATACCCCAATTTTTTCTTTATCCTATGACTCTGCATTTTAAGGATTGGAAATCCATTAAGTGAATGGATAATTTATCTTTCAATTGAATGAATGCTTTACACAAGTTACCATCACTATCAGTAAATATTAAGTCTTTCATACAATACAGCTAAGATAACTAATAATTACAATTTCAAGTAAACAGAGGTAGTATTTTAGAAATATAGCACTTAGTAATTTTTTTGTTTTAATTGTTTAAATGCATGTCTTTTTTTAAAAAAAAATAAAATATTATAAATTAGTACGTTTGAGAGGTAAGGTTTTATTACATTCCTAATCAGTCACGATCACAATTAACTAACATTTTTATTTTGAGATAAAAACAATTCTTTGCATGGATAAATATTAACAAAGGATTTAAATAAGTGAACAGAAAATAGTACTTTTCATAAGTACTTAAATACAAATGTAATTTTAAAATTCAAGATATATTTTTTAAAAATCAAATAATATATTTTTCTAATTTTATTTAAAAGTAAAATAAAATATTTACTTACTTTTCGCAAGAAATTAAATTAAAAAAAAAAAAAAAAAATGTTTTATTAAGAAATTAAATTTAGAAAAAAAAAAATGATTTATTTATCCTAAAACTTTATTCAAAAAAGTAAAAAAATCCATTTCCTCTGTCCTAAGCATTTAGTTTCATAAGAGAAAAAATTCTACAAAAAACGAATATATTTAAAGTCACATCCAAATATTTATTTATTTCATAACGTTTTATTAAATTTTTTTTTTATTTTTTTTATTATTTTTTATGCATTCAACAGCAGTTTTCCAATACATTTTTACTGCTAACATAGCTTTTACTCAAAATTAAACTTACAAAGTGATCTCTAAAATTTCTTTTAACAAGACGCTTTGTTAATTTGAGATTTTGAATTTAACCAATTTACCAATCGATCTTTCGATAAGTGTCTTTCACTTTTTACTGTTGAACGTTATGTTAAAATTTATTTAGTATAAAACAAATACTCTTACTATAATGAGGGTAATAGAAAAAAGTATTTTTATCATTTTAAACTAAAAGTGAACTGCATTATATGAATGAAAACAACTTTATAAAATAAATCAACTTTGAGAGAATTATCAAATATTTTTATATAAACAAAACTAACAAAAGTTTTTGCATTATTTAAAAATTCCTTATCAAAAATATGATATTTTTTGAAGATTAAAAAATATCTAACCAATGATTAGTTTAATTTTGCTTGAAACAACAGGAAAAACTTTCTTTTAGAATTCAAATGGTGTTGTAAATGATTACCTGTGAAGCAATTTTATAATTATTTTGTTTATATAAATGTTAATTACGTTGTATTCATCAGAAAGATTTCCATAAAAACATTGTATCTTGGTACGATTTTTTTAATCTTTAATTAGTATTTTAACATTATACGTATTCATTTTAAATATTTTGCACTCAGAAATTGTAAATCAATCTTACACATAGCTAAAAGAATTAAATACTATTATTCATAGATGTATATGAAATCAAAATTCAGTGTTATTTCTGATAAAATATTTCGACCAAATTAAAAATTAAGTGCCAGTACACATAAATTTTAGCTAGACATTTTTTAAACATTTTCAGAGAAATAATACGTTATCTAAGAAAATATATGTTTGTGTTTGATGTCCCCCTTTTTTGCACTCGGAAAATGAAAATTTTTATTTGTTAACCCTTTTTATGTTTTCTTTCGGCTTATGCATAAATATCACTCTTGAACTGAAAGCGAAACTTATGAAATTTACCTCAATTTTTAACACATGGACAAAAATTATGATTTCATTAATAAATTAATAAAATCATTGTTTTTTGTCTGTTTAAATTGGATCAAATTTCATAAGTTTCACCTTCAGTTCAAAAACGATATTTATACACATGTCGTAAAACATAGAAAGAGTATACAAATAAAAATTTTCACTTTCCGTGTGCAAAAAGGGGACATAAAAACACAGATATATATTTTCTTAGATAACGTATTACTACTCTGAAAATGTTTTAAAAATGTCTAGCTAAAAATTTATGTCTACTGGCACTTAATTTTTAATTTGGTCGAAATATTTTATCAGAAATAACACTGAATTTTGATTTCATATACATCTATGAATAATAGTATTTAATTCTTTTAGCTATGTGTAAGATTGATTTACAATTTCTGAGTGCAAAATATTTAAAATGAATACGTATAATGTTAAAATACTAATTAAAGATTAAAAAAATCGTACCAAGATACAATGTTTTTATGGAAATCTTTCTGATGAATACAACGTAATTAACATTTATATAAACAAAATAATTATAAAATTGCTTCACAGGTAATCATTTACAACACCATTTGAATTCTAAAAGAAAGTTTTTCCTGTTGTTTCAAGCAAAATTAAACTAATCATTGGTTAGATATTTTTTAATCTTCAAAAAATATCATATTTTTGATAAGGAATTTTTAAATAATGCAAAAACTTTTGTTAGTTTTGTTTATATAAAAATATTTGATAATTCTCTCAAAGTTGATTTATTTTATAAAGTTGTTTTCATTCATATAATGCAGTTCACTTTTAGTTTAAAATGATAAAAATACTTTTTTCTATTACCCTCATTATCGTAAGAGTATTTGTTTTATACTAAATAAATTTTAACATAACGTTCAACAGTAAAAAGTGAAAGACACTTATCGAAAGATCGATTGGTAAATTGGTTAAATTCAAAATCTCAAATTAACAAAGCGTCTTGTTAAAAGAAATTTTAGAGATCACTTTGTAAGTTTAATTTTGAGTAAAAGCTATGTTAGCAGTAAAAATGTATTGGAAAACTGCTGTTGAATGCATAAAAAATAATAAAAAAAATAAAAAAAAATTTAATAAAACGTTATGAAATAAATAAATATTTGGATGTGACTTTAAATATATTCGTTTTTTGTAGAATTTTTTCTCTTATGAAACTAAATGCTTAGGACAGAGGAAATGGATTTTTTTACTTTTTTGAATAAAGTTTTAGGATAAATAAATCATTTTTTTTTTTCTAAATTTAATTTCTTAATAAAACATTTTTTTTTTTTTTTTTTTTTTTAATTTAATTTCTTGCGAAAAGTAAGTAAATATTTTATTTTACTTTTAAATAAAATTAGAAAAATATATTATTTGATTTTTAAAAAATATATCTTGAATTTTAAAATTACATTTGTATTTAAGTACTTATGAAAAGTACTATTTTCTGTTCACTTATTTAAATCCTTTGTTAATATTTATCCATGCAAAGAATTGTTTTTATCTCAAAATAAAAATGTTAGTTAATTGTGATCGTGACTGATTAGGAATGTAATAAAACCTTACCTCTCAAACGTACTAATTTATAATATTTTATTTTTTTTTAAAAAAAGACATGCATTTAAACAATTAAAACAAAAAAATTACTAAGTGCTATATTTCTAAAATACTACCTCTGTTTACTTGAAATTGTAATTATTAGTTATCTTAGCTGTATTGTATGAAAGACTTAATATTTACTGATAGTGATGGTAACTTGTGTAAAGCATTCATTCAATTGAAAGATAAATTATCCATTCACTTAATGGATTTCCAATCCTTAAAATGCAGAGTCATAGGATAAAGAAAAAATTGGGGTATGAGTATTTATAATTTTATTTGAATTATTATTAATTTTAATAGATGAATGGAGATGCGACTCTTTAAACTTATTAGAAAGATCATATTGGAAGTTTAAACATTTAAAAATAACTTTCGTTATTTCAATGATGAAAGTCATAAACTTACGCACGATATCATATATAGATTTTTAAAATGCAAAATTATAAAACCTGCTTTGTAAATAATTATTATTTATGCGACATTTTAATGGAAAAATTTACTTTATTAGATTACTATTTATAAATTTATCTTTTGACAAAAAGGCTTTGTGAAAAATTATATTTTAGTTTATGTTAATATTCTTTAGAAAAAATATCCTGTCTATAAATGATAGATATATTCCCTTTGCATTTATAATAATGTGTAGTAAATAAATGCGATTGAATGTACTTTTTAAAAAACATATTTGAAAATCTAACGTAATATACATTTATCGTTCGTTAAAGAGCTAATTATAAGACACATTAAAATATTATCCTTTTGGTCATCATTCGAGCATATAATTTATGAAATATTTTTTTCTGAAAAAAAAAAAAAAAATAATAATAATAATATCTTCCATATTTAATAATATAACTAATAATAATAATAATAAAATTGCATAAAGCCATAGTTCAAGTTTTATTTTCATTACAAACTAAGTTATATAAACACAATTTACAATAAATTATTTTTCATATTATTCACAATTTAAAAAATTCATAGCGTTTTTCTGTATAGGTTGGATGATTTTATTAGTAATCTAGCGCATTTTTCATAAAAACAGTATTTCGAAATTTCATTTGGTGTTACGCCAAAACTTTCATAAAAGTCAACTTTGTTCAAAATATTTAATTTGCCGGAAAAATTAATAATCGATTGTGTTTAATTCATGTTAAGATTATTAGAAAATTATTTTAAAAGAAACTTTTTAAAAATTAAAATGTAATTCAAGTGAAAAGAAAAAAAGATTCGTGGCAAGCGGTTTTTTTAAGTCATTAAAGTTCTTGAGCTCTATATCTATTTTTTCTATTGTAAGTGTGCTATTATGATCTTCCATAAAACATACTAAATGGAATATAACGGATATTAAGAAATGGGTAAAAATTTCGCAATCCGTGCATAAATTTTAAAAATAGTGCGATTTTTCTAATATTCTCAATAAACTCGATGATTTTCCCCAAAAGTGAAATGAAACGTATGCAAGGTACCATATTTTCAATATTTAAACTTAGAAAATATTTGAAAGTAGAATGCTCAGATACAGGAAAAAGTAATAAGAAAAATTAAATAAAAAATTGCATCGCGTTTTCTGACAGCTTGCATGAGAAATAAAATAAATTTTACTACAACAAAATATCTGAAAAATTATCAAAAAATGTTGAAAGTTCCAACAAATCTCATATCTGATATAAATTCCTTTATACTAAAATAATATCACTCAGACATAAAAAATTCTCAAAACAGATAACATAGTAAAATATTTTTTATTTGTATATGTGAAAAAAAATTATTTTTAGAAAATTTTGTGAATTTTTATTAAGTTTTTTAATGAACATTATGAAAGATGATTTTCATTATAAGATATATTTATTTTAATCAGTAAATATTTATAAATTAGAACTTTTATGTGTAGAATTTCTTTTCTTTTGTAAACCACAGTGATAAACATTATTTAAGTTAAAATCCAAAATGAGATGATGTATGTGTACAAATATAAACAGAATGTGTTGTCTAAGTTAATAAGTTAAAGAATGCATATATAATGTTCTGTTTGTTTAAAAAATGTACTGCCACTTTTTTATTATTGATCGCTTAAAAATTAGATAAATGTTATTTAGTTAGATTCTTGCTCTAATAAAAAGGTATCAGTTATAACTTATATATTTTTTTAATGAATCATTGTATATAAAACTATCGTAAACATAAAAACTATGTAAATATTTATTTTTAAACTATTTATCGTATAAGAAAGTTAACACAATATATTTCCAGTTTATAAATGGTACTAAAACTTCGTTATTTTTAAAAATGTATAATTATAAAGGTAATAATTTCAAACACTTTTATTATTATTTTAGCTATTAAAAAATAATTGTAAAAACTATGGGACATTTAAATTGTAACTTTATGGAAATATAGGTAAGTGTCATGGCTTAAATTGTTAACATGCTTTTGAATAAAAAGGATAGCATGAACTCGAATTGTCAACAAGGTGATAAGATAATGAAAATATTTCATGTGTATGAATGAAGATTTGTGTTTTGAAGACTTTAGTGATATAGGTGGTCATTGTAAGGTAATTCATTTTTATAAATTTCTATCAGAATTATGAAAAACTGTTATGTACAAGAAAATTTCGCAAATTATTATTTTCGAATATTGATGTAGTTATGTGTAAATAATAGAAGATGTCATACATATTTACCCAAAAAGAGATAAATTATTTTTAAAACTAATTAACTTATTGAAGATTCGGTGTCTGTTTCAGTAGATTTATATATTTAAGAAGTAATATGAAAATAATGGAAAGTTGTGTGAATATGATGAATTATATTGTGGTGTGATGAAAAAAGTATCATAATGGGTATATAGTAATACCAAAACAATTTATTTAATAATAATAGTAATAAGGAAATCCCTTAGTTCAACACATGCCGAGTGGAATTCTGTTTTAGATTGGACTACAATTATAATTTTAGTCACTCAATGTAATTTTTCCCTGAGCAAATCTAGCAGAATGCATAAGTTAAATTTTATTTCCTTAAAATAGAACATTCAACATTTTTTTCTTTAAAATATCTTTTAAAATATGACAGTATTAAACAGATTCCTTACTTAATCAAAATTATTAAATGATAATAACTCTTTTTGAAAATTTGCGAGTAAGAAAATACAGTTACATTAAAGAAATAAATAAATGACTAAAAAGTTTTTCACAAGATAAAATATAATTTTTTTAAACTGAAAAAGAACATTGCATAAAAAATCTCATTATATTGCTAAATAATGATAATATTAATTACAGTAATACAATTAAGTTTCATTAAATAGTAATAATAAGTAATTTTTGTTATATTTTTTCACTAAAAGAAAATAAAAGAATTTATAAAATAAAAAAAGAAAGATTTTTTTTTTTTATTAAATATTTTTTTTAACTTAAAAATTAGTAATAAGAATAAAAAGAAAAAAATAATAACAAGTTAAAAAAATTCACAAAATGAAAATATAAAATTCACAATCTCAAACAAAAGAAGAGATATGTTTAAAAAATATTTTATTAAATCTAAAAACAATTACATTAATAAAATTAAAAAAAAAAAAAAAAGTTTAACAATTCAGAAAAAGAAAATATAGAATTAACAAACTGAAAAAAGAAAAAAATATTTTTAAAAAAATATTTCACATAACCTAAAAACAGTTACATTAATAAAAATAAAAAAAGTTTAAAAATTTCAGAAAAAAAAAAAAAAAAAAAAAAAAGAATTGTTAATTTTTTTTTTTAATTATTATTATTAAACTTAAAAATAAAAAAATGAATAACTGTTAAAAAAAAAAAATTCGCATGTTTTAAAATTAAATATGATAGTATTTTTACTATTGTAAATAAAGTGTAAGAAAATAAAAATTTTTTAATTTTTTTAGAAAAAAAATAAAACATTAGTTTTGAATTGTTTTTATAAATTTTCCAGAAAAAGAATTGAACTTTTTTTCACAAAAATAAAAATAAAATATAAATAAATAAAATAAATAAATAAATAATAAATAAAATAAATAAATAAATAATAAATAAAATAAATAATATATATATATATATATGTTTTGTAATTTATAAAAACGTAAAATAAATAAGGAACATGTGCAAAATATTTTTTTTTTTTTTTTTTTTTTTTTGCATGTTTAAAAATAAAATCTGATCGTATTATTAATAAAATTTTAAGAAAATGGGATTGTTTTAATATTTTTTCAAGAAAGAAACAATATTTTCTAATTTTTTAAAAATGTTTCACAAACATGAACAAATCACCAATATCATATGAATATTTTGAGAAAATCACGTCATTTATCAATCTCCTTGGACTATACTTTGAAGTTAAAAGCCATGTGGGGAAAACCTCTTCCCACCCCTATCTCGTAAGAGGTGAAAACATAAAGAAGAAAGATCAAGGTAACGTCTCCGTAGCTCAGTTGGTAGCGCGTTGGTCTCGCATGCTATAGATGGTGGGTTCAAATCCCCTACAGTGCAATATCGTTTTGTAAAAAATCTAGCGAATTAAAATAGTCAGTTAAATAATTAATTAATAATCAATAAAATAATAAAATTTACTTATTAAAATTGATTAATGAACTACTCATTAAAAATTAATTACTAAATATAATACATTGTCCTCTTTTCGGTTGATGACGTCATTCTCTTTCATGTTCTGACAGGATTCTGTGTTGTCCCTTTAAGAAAACTCTACCCTCCGTCACATGTCTTGACAGGTTGCCAACGGATAAAAAGAAATTCTACCCCCGTCATCTTTCACGATCAAGCAACCAACCAACCATTCACTGTGTTGTCCCTTTAAGAAAACTCTCCCCTCCCCGTCACCCCTCCGTCACATGTCTTGACAAGAAGTCTAGGTTGCCAACGGAAAAAAAGAAACTCTATCCCCGTCATCTTTCACGATCAAGGAACCAACCAACCGTTACGTCACTTCCGGTTTCCTCCCCCTCCTCCCCCCCTCCTATGACGTCACTTCCGTCACCCAAAGCGCTGGGCTTACTACTGACGTTTATGTGAAATTTTGCCCTATACAGCCATGTTAAGAAATTCGTAAATTTCCAATAACTTGCGAAATTTTCAAAGTAGCCTATTTATAGTTACTGATGTTCATTCCGGCATCAAAATTGATATTTTAAAACTGGTCTGACATTTTTACAGTAAAAAGTTTCCATTTAATGCACGTTTAAGTGAATTTTTGTCCTATTCTCCCATGTTAAGAAAATCGTAAATTTCTAATAACTTACGAAGTTTTTAAATTCGAATGTTGTAAATGAATAGGGTTCTTGCCAGTGTCGAAAGTAATATTTTAAAACTGATCTGACCTCTCTGCGACAATTTGTTCTTGAGATATCGTGAACACAGACTAACAAACTAACGGACTAACACACTAACAGACACCCTACAGACAGACACCATAGAAATTTTGTCATTTTCGGATTCCTCACACCTGAAAACGTGTAGAAAAGTCAAAATACCGAGGTCGAAAATTTTCACGATTACCTAAGTTCCCCATACCTGTAGTATGATGGGGAACTAATAGGCCTATCTAAACAAAATAAATTAATAATTGTCGAAACGTCAGTGGAGGTCCTCTGTTGAAACTCAAAACGGTTTTGGGTTCCGTCTGTGTGCTTGTCTGTAGCGCGATAGCGGCCGCACAAAACCCGCTATTGACTTGAAATTTGGTACACATGTTCATGCTCCCTACGAAATTAGCTGTATAGTTTTGGGTGTGCATTCCATTTGTAGTTCGTGTACAGGGACACGCCAAAGTTTTTTTTCATCATTACGGCCTATGGGAAGAATTTGTATGTCGCGCGATAGCGGCCGCAAAAATCACGCTATTGTCTTGCAATTTGGTACACATATTCACGAGCCCAACGAAATTAGCTGTATAGTTTTAGGTGTGTATTACATTTGTAATTCGTGTACAGGGACACGCCTAAGTTTTTCTTATCATTACGGACTATGGGAAGAATCTGTATGTAATACCTTGATAGCCACCGCAAAAATTAATCTATTGACTTCCAATTTTTGCGGAAACGTCAGTGGAGGCCCTCTCTTGAGACTCAAAAAGATTTTGGGTTCCGTCTGTCCGTCTGTCTGTCGTGCGAAAGCGGCCGCAAAAATCACGCTATTGACTTGAAATTTGGTACACATGTTCATGATCCCCACGAAATTAGCTGTATAGTTTTGGGTGTGTATTCCATTTGTAGTTCGTGTACAGGGACACACAAAATTTTTTCTTATCATTACGGCCTATGGGCAGAATTTGTATGTACCGTAATAGCGGCCGCAAAAATTCTCCGATTGACTTACAAATTGACACACACATTCAGGCTCGGTATAGAAATAGTTATATAATTTTTTGTCTATACTTTTTATGGATTGTGTACAGGGACACGCCAAATACTTAACATTACGGCGTATGGGGTGAATTTCGTTTAAACGCATTTTAACATCATTACTTTGCAATCAAGAAAATTAAACTAGCATACGTGAGTAAGATGCTTAAACATATGTTGTTTGAAGAAAATATGTGCTCTTAAGCTTTCTAATTAATGTACAGGACCTTACAAAAGTGTTCTCACAATGTCACGTCACTGTAAACGTAAATGTCTTAAATTCAGTTACAAAAGTGTCTTAAATGGATGGTCATTTTTTAAGCGAAAAAAAAATGTCTTACTTTTTAAGACACCTTTTTTGCATGTGAAATTAAGACATTGCAATGTCTTAAAACGCCGCCATGTTTTAGGCTTAAAAACACCGCCATGTTAGGCTTAAAAACACTGCCGTTTTTAAAGCTTTTTAATAAATAAATAAATAAAATAAGGCGCACGATTATGTTTTTCTGTTAAAAATAGATTTTAGAATTGTTTAGAGCATTAATGAAATAATTATATTAAAAAAAAAAAGTATCACTGCCGGCATTCGAACGCGCACTGTTAGTGGAAACCGAAATCACAATCTAAGCACGGTCGGACTCAAGCATTTACCAATCACGCCACCATTGAATACAGCACGGCGCGTTTTTATGACAAAATATACTTCAATATTCGCGAAACAAATCGCAGTGTTATGTTTTATTTCTGATTTTTTGCTATAAAACTATTGATAGCATTGATCTTAAACTTAATAATTATTATTATCTTAAATTTCATATGTAGAGGTATAGATTTTTTTTCATAATGCAAAACAAGTATGTGAAGATTGCAAACCTCGATGATAACGATTTCTTTCCTTAAAGTGATATTTAAATAAAAACAAACTATAATCATGAATACAAGAAAATTTGTTGTTTTACATTTAGATGCAGGTAAATATGTGAAAGAAAAAAGTTTTTAAATGAATAATAATAAGAAGGTAGAAAGAAAAAAGTATTGCACAAATTATTCATGATTATTCACTTATAAATTCGCTTTCTCATACTTGCTACGTCCGTTTTCACACTTTTTCTTTTAATATAAAAAAGCTTTAAAGACATTTTTTTTATTAACAAAATAAGCTTTATATGTAAGTATGCTGTTTATGAATTATGTTAAAGATAATAGCATGCAAATATCGTTCACATCTCTAGAGTATTATTCCAAAGAAATTTAATTTCATAAATCTACAGTAGTTTAAGCTTAAGCTTAACTGCGTATTATATAAAATAATAATATGTTCATTTAATGTGGAAAGAAGTAGGATAAGCATATTTTATTAAAGTAGATTCCATATGAAAATTTTTCTAAGTAATGCAAGTGTCTGAATTTCTGAAGTGTCTGAAAATTCAAACGCGCTTTGCTGTCTGAAAATTCGCGTATTTACGTGTTTCAGACATTTTTGTGTCTAAATTGGTATTTTAGACATATTTCTGTTTTAAATTAAGTTATCTATAATGTCTAGTCTATATTTTAAGACATTTATGTGTCTTAAATGCAGTTTCAGTTGCTTTTATGTCTTACTTTAAGACCCTTTTATTTGCAGTGAGTCATCCAAACGATGTTAAATTTGGAACAATTATTAATTTTAAGCGCAAAATAAGCTGAATAGTTTTTACTGGTGTATACATGTTTATGGTTCGTTTACAGAGACACACAAAAGAATTTCGTAACATTAGAGCCTATGGACAAATTTTTAGTTAAGCACGCACTTTAATGCGTTTATGCTGCATTGAACTTAATAGAATTAACATACAAGATAAAGATGCTTAAAATCATGTTTACTCTTAAAAAAGAGTACGTATAGACTAAATAAGTTATGGAACCACACAAAATAATTCCGAGGAAGTACTGTAATCATCCAAATGATGTCAGATTAGTTAAAAAAATTAATGAGTTATAATTAATTAGGTGTACTCTTATTATTGGCGTTTATAATAACTGTGGCTACTTTTGCGGGATACATAAAAGGATTTCATACTATTACGATCTATAGTTTTTTAATGTTTTGTTGGAGTGTTAAAAAGTTTAAGACGTGAAGTACTAGTTCGAGGAGTACGGAAAAATTCTGATATTTTTAAAATTTTATGTAAATGTCACAGATTCATGAAGGATTTTCATTGTCTGGAAACTCGGCCTGTATGCCTCTTTATGTACTGTAAAAGGATATAGTATGCCGAAGTTACACTTGTGCCAATTCACAAGGCAAAATGGAACCATGAAACACAAAATTTTATTACTATTTCTTTAAATGGCATATTGTTAAATTATAAATGATCATAACTTTTAAAAACCAATTAGTCAAAAAAGCCTAAAATAAATTCACATGTGAGTAGCGGAATAAGGGCAGTGACATGCCACGCGAAGTGCGGTGGTGGGACGTGGTGGGACGGTGGGATGATGTGGGCCATCATCTTGGACGAGGGGGTTAAGTGCGGTGGTGGGACGGTGGGATGATGTGGGTCATCATCTTGGACGAGGGGGTTAAGTGCGGTGGTGGGACGGTGGGATGATGTGGGTCAGGGTGGAGGGCGCCTCCACCCTAGACCCACCGTCCCACCACCGTGTTGGTGAACACACCCTTTTTACACTACTTAGTCATCATCTTGAACGAGGGGGGTGTTGCCACCGGAAGAATAGAAACTTTTAGAGCGTTGCCACCGGAAGAATAGAAACTTTGACTATCATCTTGGATGAGGTTTGGTGGTGCCATCTATAGGGAATTTTGAGGAGTTAGATTTATTTTCCTAAATTTCCCGACTTAGGATTTTTTGTGGAATTTCAAGGAGTTAGATTTATTTTCATAAATTTCGGACTTAGTATTTTTTTCACAATTTCGGAGACTTAGCATTTTCCGCAATGCACAGCGAAGTTGATTGACTGAAACAAAGGGTGATGAGTATTATATAGTTAAAAACAGGGTATAAACTTTAATATTTAGGAAGAATAGAAACTTTTGGAGAGTTGTCATTTGAGGATTATAAATTGATTACAGAATTAAATAGAAATTTTCCTATGTATTTCAGGGAATTTGACAAAATGAAACAAAGGTTGATGAGTACTATATAATTAAAAACAGGGTATAGACTTTAAAATTTAGGTGTTGCCATTGGAAGAGTATAAATAATTTCCGGTGGGACTTAACATTTTTGACTGAATGAAACAATGAATGACTGAAGTTAATTAACATCAGTAACAATTTATGAGTATTTTAGAAACTTAGCATTTTTAGAGATTAAAAATATTTTGTGTTAAGATAATAAATAAGGAATTTAAATAGGAGTTCATACTTTTAGTGACATCATTACAAATTTATATTACGAAATTTTTACAGAATTAAATAGAAATTTTCGTATTTTGTGGATTAACACATAGATTTAAAAGCAAAACAAATAAATTAACATTCATTAAAAATGTAAGACACTTAAAAATTCTAACTTTATTTTAACACTAAATAAGTTTCACTTTTTAAATTTATTTAGACTATCTTAGAAATAATATTATTACATTCGTTAAAAATTGAACCCACATGCACTTTAAAAAATTACTATCATATAAATTAAACTAAATATAATAAAAATTATGTAAATTAAACTTTATATTCTCACTAAAAAAGTTTAACATTTCTTTAAACTCTATCTTACATTCGTTAAAAATTTAACAGAAGTTTTTAATCAGTTAATAAATTTTGTATACAGTTATGTTATATAAACTTAATATAATAAAAATTATATAAAACACATACTGTTATTTAAGCTCTAACTTTGAAATACTATTTTTCCATTCTTTAAAAATTGAACACTCATACACTTTAAAAAATTACTATCATATAAATTAAACTAAATATAATAAAAATTATGTAAATTAAACTCTATCTTACATTCGTTAAAAATTTAACAGAAGTTTTTAATCAGTTAATAAATTTTGTATACAGTTATGTTATATAAACTAAATATGATAAAAATTATATAAAACACATACTGTTATTTAACCTCTAACTTTGAAATACTATTTTTACATTCTTTAAAAATTGAACACACATACACTTTAAGAAATTACTATCATATAAATGAAACTAAATATAATAAAAATTATATAAAACACGTACTGTTATTTATGCTATAACTAAACAAATACGATAAACAAAAGTTTCAAAATCAGTAAATGAGGATATATATGTTATAAATTAAACTAAATATAATAAAAATTATATAAATTAAACTTTATATTCTCACTAAATAAGTTTCACATTTATTTAAACTCTAACTTACATTCGTTAAAAATTGAGCACATGCACTTTTAAAAATTACTATCATATAATAATATTAATCTAAAAAATTGCTTACAAAGACATAAATTATAAATAAAGAAAAAAAAAAATTACTATCATATAATAATATTAATCTAAAAAAATGCATACAAAGATATATAGTAAAGTTATAAATTTAAAAAAAAAATACTATCATATAATAATATTAATTAAAAAAAAATTACTATTATATAATAATATAAATTAAAAAAATGACTTTCATATAAATTAAAAAAAAAAATGACTTTCATATAATAATATTAATTAAAAAAATGCATACAAAGATATACAGTAAAGTTATAAATTTAAAAAAAAAATACTATCATATAATAATATTAATTAAAAAAAAATTACTATTATATAATAATATAAATTAAAAAAATTACTTTCATATAAATTTAAAAAAAAAAAAATGACTTTCATATAATAATATTAATTAAAAAAAATGCATACAAAGATATACAGTAAAGTTATAAAATAAATAAATAAATAAAATAAATAAAAATAAAAATAAAATAAAAATGACTATCCTATAATAATATTAATTTAAAAATACATACAATGTTTAAAATCAACAATTAAATTTTATATATATTATAATTAACTAAACTTTATGCTGTTACTATTCAATTTATCCTAACACGAAAATTTTATAAGTACATGAATATGTTATTTCAATTAAACATTATATTCTCACTAAGTAAGTTTAACATTTATTCGAGTTTAACGCTGTAATATAATTTAAACTATCTTAGTTGATTTAAATGAAACAGGTAAGTAAGTACTTTTAAACTTGAAATAATAAAAATAAGTTCTTTTTATAAAATAATTGATATAAACTATAATAATAAAAAGGATTAGTTATATTTAAAATCTATCAGTTACTAAAAGTTATGTTATATTAAACATTTCGAAATAAATTGCATAAAAATTCAATGCATCATTTTAAATGAAAATAAACAGTTTCCTTAAAAACAGATAATACGGAATATTCTATGAGTCAGTTATCACCTGCAACGGAAAACCCCTACAGCTGATGAATCATGTGTAATCCACACTATCTCATATAAAGATTAAGTTAAAATCATTAAAACAATACAGCGAATAATTAGGAAAATGCAATAATTTTTTCACAAAGCATATCATACAATGAGTTTAAACGATTATTACCTATCTATCACTTAAACGGTATTCAAATAAATACATATAAAAGTAAGTTATAGTTAAAAAATAAAAATTCGTTTGTGAAAGGAGTTTTATATATTGCAAAAATTAGTTTTACTCAAATAATTTCTAAACATACACATGTTAAATGGAAACTTTTCTAGGTTTCATTTAAGCAATAATTTTCCATGTGTGAAAGTAGTTTTATTTATGCAAAATTTAGTTTTATTTATGCAAAATTTAGTTTTATTTATGCAAAATTTAGTTTTATATAAACAAAACAGTTTATAGTATAACAATAAAAAATTCCTTATAAGTAAATACCAATAAAAAATATTTTTTAAATTAATTTCTCTCTCTTCAATAAAAACAATAAAAATTTCTTATATAACTTTCGTAAAGTTTTAATAAAATTTCTATTATAAACAAATATATTTACTAGAGTATACATATTAAGATATTACGTATAGAGTAGAAATGCATATTAAGTTAAATAAATTATCAAATAGTAATAATAAATTATAAAACTTACTTAAAATTGAAGAAATTTCCCTTAGCAAAATGCAACCTTCAATCTTCCACACAAATGCGAGAAACTGTTTTATCGCTAGACGATGACTCATACAGATAAGAATGTTGAATCATACCTATCTTAGTATAATGTTGTTAGAGTTCTGTGTTTTTACAATAATATAAAATAGTTTATAGAGATCATTTATTTAATATCAGTTGTAAACTACATTTAAATAATGCAATAAGAGTTGAACTCTGCAATTAACCTATTAAAATATTGAAATATTTTTAATTTTTTTTATTTAATTTTACTTTTTTTTAATTATGCTAAGAAAATAATGAGATCAAAACAGAATTATTTTACTATAAGACATCCTTTTTCATTCAATAAAATGTAACTGTAATTTTTAATGAAAGGTTTTAAAATCACTTAATAGGATAAAATTAAAAACAGAAATCTTATTGTTTTAGTAATTATTTTATCAAGTTATAATTCTAAGTAATAAACTATCTATAAATAATCGGATAGCAAGAGAGATTTTTGTATAATAACTATATATTATTTTAATATATGCATTACATCGCAAGGTAAAATTTTCAACTTATTTATACGGATTGAACTATAAGTAATAAAAATTACTCATTTACATTACTGCTAAATTTTATAAGTTGGATATATGATTTAAAAATAAAATACTAAACAATAATCCTTATGAGAGAATTTGGGTGACACTATCACAGAAGGAATTTATCCTTTACAATAAGATTTGCTCAGAATGTCTAAGTGAAAATAACTTACCATGAATCATACTAGAATCATGCAGTTGTATTCGAATTCATTGTTTTTAGTTAATGAAACTTCTAATGAGGCAATTATTTTTTACTAGCATATAAATGTACATTTTTATATTATTCCTGTATATATAAAATTTTAAATAATTCATTAAGTGTTAAACTTTGCATTTAATCGATTAAATAAATAAAGTTTTAGTAAAATATAAGAGTAATTTTTTAATGAACGGTTTTGAAATCACTTTAACTTTATAAGGAAAAAAAAAAGGAAAAGGAGGTTTTAAAATTACTTAATAGGATAAAATTAAAAATCTTATTGTTTTTAGCAATTATTTTATCTAGTTGTAAACTATATATTATTATTTTAATATACGCCTTATACTTAAGTCAGTTTTAGAGAAAAAACCAAGAAAAAAAAATCCCAAAGGGTAGGCTGATGAGTTGGATTATTCTATTATACTTAAAGAACCCAGGTACGGAAAAACCGAAATACATTATGCGGGAAAACAGGCGAGATTTTCGGCTAAAACTCCAAAGCAGTGGACGGTAAATATAACACACCGTTAAACAACCTACTCACACGACCGCCAAACTAAGAATGAAGGGAAACGTTGAGTTGTAACACCTTATCTACTAGAGATAAGGGGGAATTCCCGAAAAGATGACTCACCCCTCGTTCGTTCATGTACAACATCTTCCGAGAAAGTTCGTGAAGGATCGGTGACGAGTTTGAATAATTTGCATAACCGCTAAATTGTATAAGTGTGAATCTTTTAATGTGAGTATTATAGTAATGATAAATTTATTTCATAATCGATAACTCATTTATACATAATGAGGATCACACATTATATAAAACAATACTATATTTAAAAGTTTTTACTATACAATAAACATTCACATATGGATATTCATAAGGTTTAAGACCGATTAAATAAATGAGGATCCTATAAGCGAAATGCATGAGAGTCTTTCTAAGGAATCCTTTTGCATATTTAAGCAGGTTTTAGAGAAAACCAAGAAATACTCCAATCGACTAGGTTGATGAAATGGATTCGAACCCAACACTTCCCCTTTTACTATAGAATCGTTAACAAATCGTAAGATTGATGACTCATACTAGAGTCATACAGCTGTATTGAAACTTACTGTTTTCAGTTAATGAAACTTCGAAAGTAGTGTAAAATTGTTCGTTCACCAACCGCTGCACCGCTGCACGGGCATGGGGCGTGGGGTGCTGCTGCCGCACCATTATCTTATCAACATCCGGTCGAGGGTCGTGAAAGATAAGGAGGGTTAGAATTAAGATGTTATCTTGAATGATAATGAATATTATTTACATTAATTAATGATTAATCTTAATTACGATTTTAAAAGAATTATGGTAATTTTAAACTTAGAAAAAATTGCGCTTTAAAAAGATAATTTTAATTATGGTTTTAATTATCACTGTCATCTATTAGTTGATTTGAGAGAATTTATTTTTTCTGTCATATGCAGTAATAGAGTGATTTATAATTGTGTAATCCACGGTTTATCCTTCAAATAGTGTATTTAAAGAACTTTATCAGTGTACTTTCTTAAATTACGGGATGTTGATATTATCTTTTACACTTGTAATTTTTAGTTTGAACTTCCATTTTATAATAAAATAGTTATATTATCTTCTATCCTAATATATTTCAAATAAATAGAGAATCTTGTAAATGAGTTGTCTTAGAAATTTTGCGAAGGACAATTTAAATAATGTGATAAGTGCGTATTTTCGGATATATGTAGAAATAGTGATTAAGAATTGTGTGTTAACGATTG
>CAWVNO010000571.1:0-53412 GCA_963930645.1 Salticus scenicus | reverse complement strand
GAAAATAAGGTAAGTAATTCCATAAAATGCTAAACTATATTATTCTTATTTATTTATTTAATTTGTAAAAAAGATTTTTTACGTAATAACGATTTTCGGTGCGTAGTTTCTTTTATTGATGAACGTAACATTTAAACATAAAATTAAAACAAAAAATTACAAAATTTTAATTAAAACAAAAATACTTTTTATTTTTCTTTCGGACGCTATCATATTTTGTTAATCCATATATATAAATGAAGACTTCCTGAGTGAGGGGGTGATCTATCAACGCCCAGACCAAACCCCTGGACCTAGAAGCATGAAATTTTCTGACAATGTTCGTTCTATGACGTAGGCATCCACTAAGAAGCGATTTTACAAAATTCGCCCCCCAAGGGGGGGGGAGGGGGGCAAAACGTGATTTCACAAAATCCTTCATATCTCAAACAAAAAAACAGATATCCGTAAAATTTTTGCTTTAAAATAGAGTTAACACAAATGTCTAAAAACCGATTTCTGGAATTTTCAAAATTCGGTCCCCAAGGGGGACGGGGGGGGGGCAAAACGTGATTTCACATGCGTAAAACGTGATTTTGCATAATCCTATATATCTCGAACAAAAAAATAGATACACGTGAAATTTTTGCTCTAAAATATAGCTAACACAAATGTCTAAAACCAATTTCTGGAATTCTCAAAAATCGGTCCCCAAGGGGGCAGGGGGGCAAAACGTGATTTCACATACGTAAAACGTGATTTTGCACAATCCTACATAATCTCAAACAAAAAAACAGATATCCGTAAAATTTTTGCTTTAAAATATAGCTAACACAAATGTCTAAAAACCAATTTTTGGAATTTTCAAAATTCGGTCCCCAAGGGGGGCGCGGGGGGCAAGTGATTTCACACGCGTAAAACGTGATTTCGCATAATCCTATATATC
Source organism: Salticus scenicus (assembly GCA_963930645.1). Lineage (NCBI taxonomy): Eukaryota > Metazoa > Arthropoda > Arachnida > Araneae > Salticidae > Salticus > Salticus scenicus. The sequence continues at coordinate 52,487 of CAWVNO010000571.1, read as the reverse complement.
TCAAACAAAAAAACAGATATCCGTAAAATTTTTGCTTTAAAATAGAGCTAACACAAATGTCTAAAAACCAATTTCTGGAATTTTCAAAATTCGGTCCCCAAGGGGGACGGGAGGGGGGGGCAAAACGTGATTTTGCATAATCCTATATATCTCGAACAAAAAAATAGATACACGTGAAATTTTTGCTCTAAAATATAGCTAACACAAATGTCTAAAACCAATTTCTGGAATTCTCAAAAATCGGTCCCCAAGAGGGCGGGGGGGAGCAAAACGTGATTTCACATACGTAAAACGTGATTTTGCACAATCCTACATAATCTCAAACAAAAAAACAGATATCCGTAAAATTTTTGCTTTAAAATATAGCTAACAGAAATGTCTAAAAATCAATTTCTGGAATTCTCAAAATTCGGTCCCCAAGGGGGGCGCGGGGTCAAAACGTGATTTCACACGCGTAAAACGTGATTTCGCATAATCCTATATATCTCAAACAAACAAACAGATACACGTGAAATTTTTGCTTTAAAATAGAGTTAACACAAATGTCTAAAAACCGATTTCTGGAATTTTCAAAATTCGGTCCCCAAGAGGGACGGGGGGGGGGGAGCAAAACGTGATTTCACATGCGTAAAACGTGATTTTGCATAATCCTATATATCTCGAACAAAAAAATAGATACACGTGAAATTTTTGCTCTAAAATATAGCTAACACAAATGTCTAAAACCAATTTCTGGAATTCTCAAAAATCGGTCCCCAAGAGGGCGGGGGGGAGCAAAACGTGATTTCACATACGTAAAACGTGATTTTGCACAATCCTACATAATCTCAAACAAAAAAACAGATATCCGTAAAATTTTTGCTTTAAAATATAGCTAACAGAAATGTCTAAAAATCAATTTCTGGAATTCTCAAAATTCGGTCCCCAAGGGGGGCGCGGGGGGCAAAACGTGATTTCACACGCGTAAAACGTGATTTCGCATAATCCTATATATCTCAAACAAAAAAACAGATATCCGTAAAATTTTTGCTTTAAAATAGAGCTAACACAAATGTCTAAAAACCAATTTCTGGAATTTTCAAAATTCGGTCCCCAAGGGGGACGGGAGGGGGGGGGCAAAACGTGATTTTGCATAATCCTATATATCTCGAACAAAAAAATAGATACACGTGAAATTTTTGCTCTAAAATATAGCTAACACAAATGTCTAAAACCAATTTCTGGAATTCTCAAAAATCGGTCCCCAAGAGGGCGGGGGGGAGCAAAACGTGATTTCACATACGTAAAACGTGATTTTGCACAATCCTACATAATCTCAAACAAAAAAACAGATATCCGTAAAATTTTTGCTTTAAAATATAGCTAACAGAAATGTCTAAAAATCAATTTCTGGAATTCTCAAAATTCGGTCCCCAAGAGGGACGGGGGGGGGGGGAGCAAAACGTGATTTCACATGCGTAAAACGTGATTTTGCATAATCCTATATATCTCGAACAAAAAAATAGATACACGTGAAATTTTTGCTCTAAAATATAGCTAACACAAATGTCTAAAACCAATTTCTGGAATTCTCAAAAATCGGTCCCCAAGGGGGCAGGGGGGCAAAACGTGATTTCACATACGTAAAACGTGATTTTGCACAATCCTACATAATCTCAAACAAAAAAACAGATATCCGTAAAATTTTTGCTTTAAAATATATCTAACACAAATGTCTAAAAACCAATTTTTGGAACTTTCAAAATTCGGTCCCCAAGGGGGGCGCGGGGGGCAAAACGTGATTTCATACGCGTAAAACGTGATTTCGCATAATCCTATATATCTCAAACAAAAAAACAGATATCTGAAAATTTTTGCTTTAAAATAGAGCTAACACAAATGTCTAAAAACCAATTTCTGGAATTTTCAAAATTCGGTCCCCAAGGGGGACGGGGGGGGGGCAAAACGTGATTTTGCATAATCCTATATATCTCGAACAAAAAAATAGATACACGTGAAATTTTTGCTCTAAAATATAGCTAACACAAATGTCTAAAACCAATTTCTGGAATTCTCAAAAATCGGTCCCCAAGAGGGCGGGGGGGAGCAAAACGTGATTTCACATACGTAAAACGTGATTTTGCACAATCCTACATAATCTCAAACAAAAAAACAGATATCCGTAAAATTTTTGCTTTAAAATATAGCTAACAGAAATGTCTAAAAATCAATTTCTGGAATTCTCAAAATTCGGTCCCCAAGGGGGGCGCGGGGGGCAAAACGTGATTTCACACGCGTAAAACGTGATTTCGCATAATCCTATATATCTCAAACAAAAAAACAGATACACGTGAAATTTTTGCTTTAAAATAGAGTTAACACAAATGTCTAAAAACCGATTTCTGGAATTTTCAAAATTCGGTCCCCAAGAGGGACGGGGGGGGGGAGCAAAACGTGATTTCACATGCGTAAAACGTGATTTTGCATAATCCTATATATCTCGAACAAAAAAATAGATACACGTGAAATTTTTGCTCTAAAATATAGCTAACACAAATGTCTAAAACCAATTTCTGGAATTCTCAAAAATCGGTCCCCAAGGGGGCAGGGGGGCAAAACGTGATTTCACATACGTAAAACGTGATTTTGCACAATCCTACATAATCTCAAACAAAAAAACAGATATCCGTAAAATTTTTGCTTTAAAATATATCTAACACAAATGTCTAAAAACCAATTTTTGGAACTTTCAAAATTCGGTCCCCAAGGGGGGCGCGGGGGGCAAAACGTGATTTCACACGCGTAAAACGTGATTTCGCATAATCCTATATATCTCAAACAAAAAAACAGATATCCGTAAAATTTTTGCTTTAAAATAGAGCTAACACAAATGTCTAAAAACCAATTTCTGGAATTTTCAAAATTCGGTCCCCAAGGGGGACGGGGGGGGGCAAAACGTGATTTTGCATAATCCTATATATCTCGAACAAAAAATGAGATACACGTGAAATTTTTGCTCTAAAATATAGCTAACACAAATGTCTAAAATCAATTTCTGGAATTCTCAAAAATCGGTCCCCAAGGGGGCGGGGGGGCAAAACGTGATTTCACATACGTAAAACGTGATTTTGCACAATCCTACATAATCTCAAACAAAAAAACAGATATCCGTAAAATTTTTGCTTTGAAATATAGCTAACACAAATGTCTAAAAACCAATTTCTGGAATTTTCAAAATTCGGTCCCCAAGGGGGCGGGGGGGGGGGGGGGGGCAAAACGTGATTTCACATACGTAAAACGTGATTTTGCACAATCCTACATAATCTCAAACAAAAAAACAGATATCCATAAAATTTTTGCTTTAAAATATAGCTAACACAAATGTCTAAAAATCAATTTCTGGAATTCTCAAAATTCGGTCCCCAAGGGGGGCGCGGGGGGCAAAACGTTATTTCACACGCGTAAAACGTGATTTCGCATAATCCTATATATCTCAAACAAAAAAACAGATATCCGTAAAATTTTTGCTTTAAAATAGAGTTAACACAAATGTCTAAAAACCAATTTCTGGAATTTTCAAAATTCGGTCCCCAAGGGGGCGGGGGGGGGGGGCAAAACGTGATTTCACATACGTAAAACGTGATTTTGCACAATCCTACATAATCTCAAACAAAAAAACAGATATCCATAAAATTTTTGCTTTAAAATATAGCTAACACAAATGTCTAAAAATCAATTTCTGGAATTCTCAAAATTCGGTCCCCAAGGGGGGCGCGGGGGGCAAAACGTTATTTCACACGCGTAAAACGTGATTTCGCATAATCCTATATATCTCAAACAAAAAAACAGATATCCGTAAAATTTTTGCTTTAAAATAGAGTTAACACAAATGTCTAAAAACCGATTTCTGGAATTTTCAAAATTCGGTACCCAAGAGGGACGGGGGGGGGGGCAAAACGTGATTTCACATGCGTAAAACGTGATTTTGCATAATCCTATATATCTCGAACAAAAAAATAGATACACGTGAAATTTTTGCTCTAAAATATAGCTAACACAAATGTCTAAAACCAATTTCTGGAATTCTCAAAAATCGGTCCCCAAGGGGGCAGGGGGGCAAAACGTGATTTCACATACGTAAAACGTGATTTTGCACAATCCTACATAATCTCAAACAAAAAAACAGATATCCGTAAAATTTTTGCTTTAAAATATAGCTAACACAAATGTCTAAAAACCAATTTTTGGAATTTTCAAAATTCGGTCCCCAAGGGGGGCGCGGGGGGCAAAACGTTATTTCACACGCGTAAAACGTGATTTCGCATAATCCTATATATCTCAAACAAAAAAACAGATATCCGTAAAATTTTTGCTTTAAAATAGAGCTAACACAAATGTCTAAAAACCAATTTCTGGAATTTTCAAAATTCGGTCCCCAAGGGGGACGGGGGGGGGCAAAACGTGATTTTGCATAATCCTATATATCTCGAGCAAAAAATGAGATACACGTGAAATTTTTGCTCTAAAATATAGCTAACACAAATGTCTAAAACCAATTTCTGGAATTCTCAAAAATCGGTCCCCAAGGGGGCGGGGGGGCAAAACGTGATTTCACATACGTAAAACGTGATTTTGCTCAATCCTACATAATCTCAACCAAAGAACAGATATCCGTAAAATTTTTGCTTTAAAATATAGCTAACACAAATGTCTAAAAAACAATTTCTGGAATTTTCAAAATTCTGTCCCCAAGGGGGGCGCGGGGGGCAAAACGTGATTTCACATACGTAAAACGTGATTTTGCACAATCCTACGTAATCTCAAACAAAAAAACAGATATCCGTAAAATTTTTGCTTTAAAATATAGCTAACACAAATGTCTAAAAACCAATTTTTGGAATTTTCAAAATTCGGTCCCCAAGGGGGGCGCGGGGGGCAAAACGTGATTTCACACGCGTAAAACGTGATTTCGCATAATCCTATATATCTCAAACAAAAAAACAGATATCCGTAAAATTTTTGCTTTAAAATAGAGCTAACACAAATGTCTAAAAACCAATTTCTGGAATTTTCAAAATTCGGTCCCCAAGGGGGACGGGGGGGGGGCAAAACGTGATTTTGCATAATCCTATATATCTCGAACAAAAAAATAGATACACGTGAAATTTTTGCTCTAAAATATAGCTAACACAAATGTCTAAAACCAATTTCTGGAATTCTCAAAAATCGGTCCCCAAGAGGGCGGGGGGGAGCAAAACGTGATTTCACATACGTAAAACGTGATTTTGCACAATCCTACATAATCTCAAACAAAAAAACAGATATCCGTAAAATTTTTGCTTTAAAATATAGCTAACAGAAATGTCTAAAAATCAATTTCTGGAATTCTCAAAATTCGGTCCCCAAGGGGGGCGCGGGGGGCAAAACGTGATTTCACACGCGTAAAACGTGATTTCGCATAATCCTATATATCTCAAACAAAAAAACAGATACACGTGAAATTTTTGCTTTAAAATAGAGTTAACACAAATGTCTAAAAACCGATTTCTGGAATTTTCAAAATTCGGTCCCCAAGAGGGACGGGGGGGGGGAGCAAAACGTGATTTCACATGCGTAAAACGTGATTTTGCATAATCCTATATATCTCGAACAAAAAAATAGATACACGTGAAATTTTTGCTCTAAAATATAGCTAACACAAATGTCTAAAACCAATTTCTGGAATTCTCAAAAATCGGTCCCCAAGGGGGCAGGGGGGCAAAACGTGATTTCACATACGTAAAACGTGATTTTGCACAATCCTACATAATCTCAAACAAAAAAACAGATATCCGTAAAATTTTTGCTTTAAAATATATCTAACACAAATGTCTAAAAACCAATTTTTGGAACTTTCAAAATTCGGTCCCCAAGGGGGGCGCGGGGGGCAAAACGTGATTTCACACGCGTAAAACGTGATTTCGCATAATCCTATATATCTCAAACAAAAAAACAGATATCCGTAAAATTTTTGCTTTAAAATAGAGCTAACACAAATGTCTAAAAACCAATTTCTGGAATTTTCAAAATTCGGTCCCCAAGGGGGACGGGGGGGGGGGCAAAACGTGATTTTGCATAATCCTATATATCTCGAACAAAAAATGAGATACACGTGAAATTTTTGCTCTAAAATATAGCTAACACAAATGTCTAAAATCAATTTCTGGAATTCTCAAAAATCGGTCCCCAAGGGGGCGGGGGGGCAAAACGTGATTTCACATACGTAAAACGTGATTTTGCACAATCCTACATAATCTCAACCAAAGAACAGATATCCGTAAAATTTTTGCTTTAAAATATAGCTAACACAAATGTCTAAAAACCAATTTCTGGAATTTTCAAAATTCGGTCCCCAAGGGGGACGGGGGGGGGGGCAAAACGTGATTTTGCATAATCCTATATATCTCGAACAAAAAATGAGATACACGTGAAATTTTTGCTCTAAAATATAGCTAACACAAATGTCTAAAATCAATTTCTGGAATTCTCAAAAATCGGTCCCCAAGGGGGCGGGGGGGCAAAACGTGATTTCACATACGTAAAACGTGATTTTGCACAATCCTACATAATCTCAACCAAAGAACAGATATCCGTAAAATTTTTGCTTTAAAATATAGCTAACACAAATGTCTAAAAAACAATTTCTGGAATTTTCAAAATTCGGTCCCCAAGGGGGGCGCGGGGGGCAAAACGTGATTTCACATTCGTAAAACGTGATTTTGCATAATCCTACATAATCTCAAACAAAAAAACAGATATCCGTAAAATTTTTGCTTTGAAATATAGCTAACACAAATGTCTAAAAACCAATTTCTGGAATTTTCAAAATTCGGTCCCCAAGGGGGCGGGGGGGGGGGAAACGTGATTTCACATACGTAAACCGTGATTTTGCACAATCCTACATAATCTCAAACAAAAAAACAGATATCCATAAAATTTTTGCTTTAAAATATAGCTAACACAAATGTCTAAAAATCAATTTCTGGAATTCTCAAAATTCGGTCCCCAAGGGGGGCGCGGGGGGCAAAACGTTATTTCACACGCGTAAAACGTGATTTCGCATAATCCTATATATCTCAAACAAAAAAACAGATATCCGTAAAATTTTTGCTTTAAAATAGAGTTAACACAAATGTCTAAAAACCGATTTCTGGAATTTTCAAAATTCGGTCCCCAAGAGGGACGGGGGGGGGGGGGGGGCAAAACGTGATTTCACATGCGTAAAACGTGATTTTGCATAATCCTATATATCTCGAACAAAAAAATAGATACACGTGAAATTTTTGTTCTAAAATATAGCTAACACAAATGTCTAAAACCAATTTCTGGAATTCTCAAAAATCGGTCCCCAAGGGGGCAGGGGGGCAAAACGTGATTTCACATACGTAAAACGTGATTTTGCACAATCCTACATAATCTCAAACAAAAAAACAGATATCCGTAAAATTTTTGCTTTAAAATATAGCTGACACAAATGTCTAAAAACCAATTTTTGGAATTTTCAAAATTCGGTCCCCAAGGGGGGCGCGGGGGGCAAAACGTTATTTCACACGCGTAAAACGTGATTTCGCATAATCCTATATATCTCAAACAAAAAAACAGATATCCGTAAAATTTTTGCTTTAAAATAGAGCTAACACAAATGTCTAAAAACCAATTTCTGGAATTTTCAAAATTCGGTCCCCAAGGGGGACGGGGGGGGGGGGCAAAACGTGATTTTGCATAATCCTATATATCTCGAGCAAAAAATGAGATACACGTGAAATTTTTGCTCTAAAATATAGCTAACACAAATGTCTAAAACCAATTTCTGGAATTCTCAAAAATCGGTCCCCAAGGGGGCGGGGGGGCAAAACGTGATTTCACATACGTAAAACGTGATTTTGCTCAATCCTACATAATCTCAACCAAAGAACAGATATCCGTAAAATTTTTGCTTAAAAATATAGCTAACACAAATGTCTAAAAAACAATTTCTGGAATTTTCAAAATTCTGTCCCCAAGGGGGGCGCGGGGGGCAAAACGTGATTTCACATACGTAAAACGTGATTTTGCATATACCTACATAATCTCAAACAAAAAAACAGATATCCGTAAAATTTTTGCTTTAAAATACAGCTAACACAAATGTCTAAAAACCAATTTCTGGAATTTTCAAAATTCGGTCCCCAAGGGGGACGGGGGGGCAAAACGTGATTTCACATGCGTAAAACGTGATTTTGCATAATCCTATATATCTCAAACAAAAAAATAGATACACGTGAAATTTTTGCTCCAAAATATAGCTAATAAAAATATCTAAAAACCAATTTCTGGAATTTTAGAAATTCAGCTCCCAGGTGGGGCAACAAGAGAGGGGCTATGGGGCAAAAAAAAATGGAAATACAGTTAGGCCGTTCAAAATTGGTACAGACAGGTTTTAAAGGCCTGCAAGTCGAATGGGGATATTTTAAAAAGTGTTAAGTTATTAGGAGGGGCGTGAAGGGGGGAGGGGAGAGGGGGGCAAAAAAATAAAAATAGTGTTATCGTTCAAAATTGGTATATAGAGGTTATCGATACTTACAAATCGACTGCGGATATTTTCGAATTTTTAAAATTATTAGGAGGGGCGGGAAGGATGGTGGGGCGGTAAGGGGGGGGGGGTATGGGCAAAAACAAATAGAAATACAGTTAGGCCGTTCAAAATTGGTACAGATAGGTTTTAAAGGCCTGCAAGTCAAATGGGGATATTTTCGATAGTGTTAAGTTATTAGGAGGGGCATGAAGGGTGGAGGGAGAGGGGGGGGGGCAAAAAAACAAAAATAGAATTAGATCGTTCAAAATTGGTATATAGAGGTTTTCGATACTTACAAATCGATTGCGGATATTTTCGAATATGTAAAATTATTAGGAGGGGCGGGAAGGGGGGGCTACGGGGCAAAATCTAATAGAAATACAGTTAGGTCGTTCAAATTGGTACAGATAGGTTTTAGAGGCCTGCAAGTCGAATGGGGATATTTTCGAAAGTGTAAAGTTTTTAGGAGGGCCGGGAAGGGAGGGGGCGGAGGGGCAAAATAAATAAAATAGAGTTAGATCATTCAAAATCAGTACATAGGGGTTTTCGATACCTACAAATCGATTGCGGATATTTTCGAAATTTTAAAATTATTGGGAGGGGCCGGAAGGGGGGGAGCGGTGGGGCAAATAATAAAAATGGAGATAGATCGTTCAAAACTGGTTCTTAGAGGTTTTTGATACTTACAAATCGATTGCGGATATTTTCGAATTTGTAAAATTATTGGGATAGACGGGAGGGGGGGCGAAGGGGAAAAATAATAGAAATAAGAGTTAGAGCATTTTGGGAATTTTTTCCGAAGGCAGTGAGAACCCGGTGCGACATTTTTCCTAATCAGATTTTTTTTTTTTTTTTTTTCACGTGATAAAAATTAATGCAATTTTGAGAACTCATTATAGTGATTCATTTAAAAATAGGGACCAGCGAAGCGGGCATTGCCTGCTAGTCTATACATATAAAAGAGTACTTCCACTCTCTCACTCACTGACTCATCAACGCACAGCAAAATCTACTGGAGCCACTGACTCGAAACTGGGTCAGATTATAGAACATATAGTGTAAGCACCCACTAAGAAGCGATTTTACGAAATTCGCCCCCCTAGGGGGAGTAGGGGGCAAAATGTGATTTCACAAAAACCTCCTTAACTCAAAGAAAAAAACAGATATCCGTACAATTTTTGCTTTAAAATATAGCTAACACAATTATCTAAAAACCAATTTCTGGAATTTTAGAAATTCGGTCCCCAAGGGGGGAAAGAGGGCAAAACGTGATTTCACATGCTCAAAACGTGGTTTCACATACTCCTATATATCTCAAACAAAAAAATAGATATACGTGAAACTTTTGCTTCAATATATAGCTAATACAAATACCTAAAAAGCAATTTCTGGAATTTTAGAAATTCAGCCCCCAAGAGGGGGAGAGAGAGGGGGCAAAACGTGATTCGAAATAATCCTTTATATCGCAAACAGAAAAAAGATACATGTGAGATTTTTGTCCTAAAATATAGCTCTCACAAATGCATAAAAAAAATATATTTTTTTTTATTTTACAAATTCATCCCAGGTGGGGCGGGAAAGGGGGCTATGGGGCAGAAAAAAATAGAAATACAGTTAGATTGTTCAAAATTGTTATAGATAGGTTTTACAGGCCTGGAAGTCGAATGAGGATATTTTCGAAAGTGTAAAGTTATTAAGGGGGTCAGAAAGGGGGAGGGGTGAAGGGGCAATCTATACATATAAAAGAGTACTTCCACTCACTCACTCACTGACTCATCAACGCACAGCAAAATCTACTGGAGACACTGACTCGAAACTGGGTCAGATTATAGAACATATAGTGTAAGCACCCACTAAGAAGCGATTTTACGAAATTCGCCCCCCTAGGGGGAGTAGGGGGCAAAGTGTGATTTCACAAAAACCTCCTTAACTCAAAGAAAAAAACAGATATCCGTACAATTTTTGCTTTAAAATATAGCTAACACAAATACATAAAAACCGATTTCTGGAATTTTAGAAATTCGGTCCCCAAGGGGGGAAAGGGGGCAAAATGTGATTTCACATACTCCTATATATCTCAAACAAAGAAACAGATATACGTGAAACTTTTGCTCCAATATATAGCTAATACCTAAAAAGCAATTTCTGGAATTTTAGAAATTCAGTCCCCAAGAGGGGGAGAGAGAGGGGGCAAAACGTGATTTGAAATAATCCTTTATATCACAAACATAAAAAAAGATTTATGTGAGATTTTTGTTCTAAAATACAGCTCTCACAAATACATAAAAAATAATTGTTTTAATTTTAGAAATTCATACCAGGTGGGGCGGGAAAGGGGGCTATGGGGCATAAAAAAAATAGAAATACAGTTAGATTGTTCAAAATTGGTACAGATAGTTTTTACAGGCCTGGAAGTCGAATAAGGATATTTTCGAAAGTGTAAAGTTATTATGGGTGTTAGAAAGGGGGAGGGGGTGAAGGGGCAAAAAAATAATAATAGAGTTAGACCGTTCAAAATTGGTACATAGAGGTTTTTGATACTTACAAATCGATTGCGGGTATTTTCGAATTTGTAAAGTAATTGGGAGGGGTGTGTGGGGGGACAAAAAATAAAAATAGAGTTAGGTTGCTCAAAATTGGTGCATGGAGGTTTTTGATACCTTTCAATCGATTGCGAATATTTTCGAATTTGTAAAATTATTAGGATAGACGGGAAAGGGTGTAAGGAGCAAAAATATATAAATAACGGTTACATCACTGAAAATTAGTGTTGTTAGGTTTTGAGGCCGGATAAATATATTGCGGATATTTTCGAAAGTACAGAATTATTACGAGTGGAGGAAAGGGGGACGGACGCAGGGTTAAAAAGAAAGAAATTCAGATAGAATGTTAGAAATCAGTATTATTAGGTTTAAATGACCGAGAGTACGATTGCGAGTATTTTTAAAGTCTAAAATAATTTGGAGGGGTGGGAACTGTAGGTGAAGGACTATGCGCGGCGCGCAGGAAGTGGGGTCCCGGACCGATTATTCAACAATGGGAGAAGATTTTTTTTAAATATATATATATATGTTTTTCCCTTACGATAATATAGTCATGCATTAAGAGTGTCGAACATAAATGCACGCGCGCAGCACACAAAGGCCTGCGCTGCCGAAGGCAGTGGGGACCATGTGTGACATTTTTTCCAATCAGAATTTTCTTTTCTCTCTTTTTTTTTCACATGATAAAAATTAATGTAAATTTGAGAATTCATTAACTACAGTGATTCATTTTAAAATAGTGACCAGCGAAGCGGGCATAGCCTGCTAGTTTAATATAAAAAAATAAGCTGGAAAAATTAATTATTATTTTTTTTTTCAGACAAAGCTTTTTATTAATGCGATTGTTGATTGTATTTTTTACCTTTAAAACAATAAGTTAACTATAAATAAATAAATTAAAATTTCCTTCCTCATGTTTTTAATTTTGGTAAAAATAAGTTTATGATGACAATCATTAAATTTAATAAACAAAACATACAGTAAAAAAAGTAGCTATAAAATTAAGCAGTGTTTACATTGCTATTTTATTTTAACACGTTCGCTGCCGGTTTCACGTGACTAAAATTTGAAATGACGTTTTTTTCCCTTTAAGCCGCCGAATATGTTTGACGTGTTGCACAAAAGCGCTACATCGCCAGATGTTATAGGCTTTGTGTTTACCTTTGCTTGTTTGCGTCATGTGTTACGTCAATACGCTGTATTACGTGAAACGTGTAAAAATTCATCTGCTCGTTACAAGCAAACTCTGGAGTTAATGAGTAATAAGTTAAATTTCCGTAGCAAATAGTTTCGTTTGTACTGAGCAGATAAAATATCTCGCTGACGCCATCACTTCGGTTGCATATTGATGATAAGTGTTTTATTAGAGAGAAAGTATTCTATTTTGAAATACAGTCGGCTGCAAAATTGTTCGAGCACTAGCCAATAATTCCTATATTTAAAAAGTACACTTAAAACTGTTTTGCTAAGTAAATCCTTGTCGAATCATGTTCTTAGACTAATTAAGAACATGACTCGACAAGGATTTATTTAACAAAGCTGTATTAAGTGTACTTTTTTTTGGCAAGGATTATTGCTAGTGCTCGAATAATTTTGCAGCCGACTGTAACCTTCCATGGATGATCAAATTTTTGATCGCATGTTTCCGCACCACTTCTAGGGGTGAGTCCTCGACCGTTGCCAATCGCCCATTGCGCAGCCCTAGTGTGACGTAAAACCCAACCAACCATCTATTTTGAAATATGAATATTTGTGATGTTTGCGTTAGTACTGTTTGGCTGGTTGAATAGATTTGTTGGAATTTAAGAGGTACTCTTGAATTTAAGAGGTTGGTTTGTTGATTGTGTTTTACGTCACACTAGTGCTGCGCAATGGACAATTGGCGATGGTCTGGGTCTGACCCCTAGAGTGGTCCAGGGACATGTCATCACAATTTTGATCCTCCACGGAAGGGATGACTCTCTCGCTTCGTAGACACCCAGAGGTACAGTCGGCTGCAAAATTATTCGAGCACTAGCAATAATCCTTGCCAAAAAAAAGTACACTTAATACAGCTTTATTAAATAAATCCTTGTCGAGTCATGTTCTTAATCAGTCTAAGAACATGATTCGACAAGGATTTACTTATCAAAACAGTCTTAAGTGTACTTTTTAAACATAGGAATTATTGGCTAGTGCTCGAATAATTTTGCAGCCGACTGTATAATTAATATGGGAACATGGAAAACATTGCGGGCACGACAGATTTTATGAGCACCAGCCACCATTAGTATACACAATGGTTTTTGGCAGGCTCGAGTACCGAACCCGCAATCTTCCAATTCCGAGCCCGGCGCTCTACCGACTGGGTAACCACGGTCCTGAATTTTAGAGGCATATTTTTGAATTTCATGCCAATACTGGTTGTTACAGTACAAAATTTTGTATACTTTTCAATTTCATGCATTTTGAGATAGGGGTATAGTGAACAGATCAGAGTACCATTATAATCTTTACCTAACTAATACCATAGAATCTTTAAAATTTGCTATAATTATCCAGTTGGGGATTTATTTTTTCATTCCTAATGAATGAGGACTATAAATAAAATATTAATGATAAATAATTTACTTTATACAACTTTTGAAAACTTTTAAATTTAAAATTCCTAAGTAAAAAAGTGTACTTCATACGGTTTTGTTAAATAAATCCTTGTCGAATCCTGTTCTTAGTCAGTGTAAGAACACGATTCGATAAGGATTTATTTAACAAAACCTTATGAAGTGTATTTTTTTTACATAGGAATTTTTGCTAGTGTTCAGACACTTTTGTTACCGACTGTACTTATAGCTGTTAAAATATTGGAAATAAAAAAACTATCATCTAAACACTTATCATTAATTACTAAAGCAACACACTTTTCAGGGACATTTGGTGTGATTGTATAATCTAAGTTTTATTTTTTTATTTGTGATTAGTTATAAATTCGTAATAATTTCGTTTTTTTTTTTTTTTTCCTTTTTTTTAAATTCTATTTTATGAAAATTTTCCTTTTGTCCTATGTATTATTATTATTCGGATTTTTTTCAAGACGCGTTTTCTTTTTAGGTTAGATCGCCGAAAAGCTCGCTTTCGTATGCCGCCGGTGTAAGGTTGCTATTCGGAACACGATGCGAAATGGCGCCGTCTTGGTGATTTTCAAAATTTCGCCAAGCGGCAGCCTAAAGTAAACTTTCACCTGTAAAGCAATACGTCACATCCCGCGCTGGCGCGAGATCGGCAGCGAACGTGTTAATATTCAGTCGGCAATAAGAGAAAAAGCTCTTCATATTGATTCATAAATCGAAGAAGAATGTAAGATTTTTTTTATATAAATCCCTTATATTAACTAAACAGCATATTTCATATAACTTATTTTTATTTATTTATTTTTTTTTCGAAAACGTTTTTATTTATTACGTCGTTTGTACATTTCTGCTAATAATAAAAATCGAAGAGAAAGAAAAGGGTTTTCTTATATCAAGAAGTGCTCATTTAAGATAAATCTACTCTGCTCCTATAAAAATAAATGTAATGTAGCATTGGCTTAGGAAATGGAAAATTAAAGTTAATAGCTCGAAAAGTGCCGCCATTTTCTTCACTAATAAATCCTATTCCCCCGACGTTAATTTTACTCTCAATAATGATCCTACTCCCTGGGAAATTTCTTATAAATACCTACTAATTCACCTAGATTCCAAATTATTGTGGCATAAGCACATCTCAGAGACTCTGAATAAAGCGAAAATTGCCACCCCCCCCCCTCCTTCCTCTTTTGGCTTGGAATAGCCGCCTAACTGTTAAAAATAAATTGTTACTGTACAAGTAGAGATGTAAAAAACCCGGGAATTTTGGTTCAAGGGAATAAACATGGGAATTTTGGGGTTTAAACCGGGAACTTTGGAAACTTTGATGGGAAGAAACTAATACTCAATGCTTACATATAATTTCAGTTCTTTTAAAAGTATAAATAATTTACTCCAATATCATTTTTGTTCTATTTATTTAAATTAATGAGAGACTGAAAATTATGAGATTATTTTACAGAAAACTTAAAAAAAGAAAAAAAAAAAAAGAAATAAACATTTACAATATTCACATTAATAAATTATGAGGTCTTCCTATTTAAATAACTATTAGATTTTTTTTTATTTATATAAATATCTCCCATAAGATATGTTATAAAAAATGGCACAATGAAATTATGATAAAAAAAATCCGATAAAATTTATGTAATTTTGTTACAGTTAATTAATATATACATATGTAATAAGTCACATAAATTACTGAAATTTTGTAATAATCAGTCAGAGAGCACAAAGAACAAAATCAAACCACAATTATTTGGATATTAAATGCTTAAAACAATAATGAATTGAATGAAATAAATCAATACATAAAATATTCATTAGTTAATAATTAACAATTTGTCTGCTATTTATTTTACATATTAATTTTTTTTTGCAATTTTAGGTGAATTAATATTTTGCAGTGTAATATTGTTGATCGTTTTAGTGAACATAGGCCATTTTGAAGCATTTTTGTTTGATTTTTTAACTTAAAATATTAAAGATTTACATTCATAGGTATGAAACTAAAACATGACAAGCTCCGATTGCGATAAAAATGAAGTGTTATATTATAATCAGTATGTATACTATCAGAACTAAGACTTAAACATATTGCAATAACAGAAAATAAATCTGTTAATTAGTTAAACTAATAACGAAACCAGATGTTGGACACACCATATCAACATTTAATTTAAGATATAGCGACAAATCAAAGACTGTTTACCCCGTGTGTTATTTCGAATGTAATAAAAAAGCATTGCAGTGTTATAGTCAAGGATATTCAGTGACTGCAGTCAAAATACTGAATTAATATGTATATATACTAGCAGGCAACGCCCGCTTCGCTGGTCCCTATTTTTAAAAGAATCACTATAATTACTGAATTCTCAAAATTGCATTAATTTTTATCACGTGAAAAAAAAAAAGAGAAACAAAATCTGATTAGGAAAAATGTCGCACCGGGTTCTCACTGCCTTCGGAAAAAATCCCCAAAATGCTCTAACTCTTATTTCTATTATTTTCCCCCTTCGCCCCCCCTCTCCTGTCTATCCTAATAATTTTACAAATTTGAAAATATCCGCAATCGATGTGTAAGTATCAAAAACATCTAAGCACCAGTTTTGAATGATATATCTCTATTTTTATTTTTTTGCCCCTCTGCTCCCCCCCTCCCAATAATTTTAAAAATTCGAAAATATCCGCAATCGATTAGTAGGTATTGGAAACCTCTATGTGCCAATTTTGAATGATATAACTCTATTTTATTTTTTTGCCACTCTGCCCCCCTTCCCGGCCCTCCTAATAACTTTACACTTTCGAAAATATCCCCATTCGACTTGCAGGCCTCTAAAACCTATCTGTACCAATTTTGAACGGCCTAACTGTATTTCTATTTGTTTTTGCCCATATCCCCCCCTTCCCGCCCCACCTAATAACTTTACAAATTCGATAGTATCCGCAATCGATTTGTAAGTATCGAAAACCTCTATATACTAATTTTGAACAATCTAACTCTATTTTTATTTTTTTGCCCCCCCCTCTCCCCTCCCCTTTCCCGGCCCTCCTAATAACTTTACACTTTCGAAAATATCCCCATTCGACTTGCAGGCCTCTAAAACCTATCTGTATCAATTTTGAACGCCTTAACTGTATTTCTATTTTTTTTTTTTTTTTTTTTGCCCCATAGCCCCCCGCCCTGCTGCCCCACCTGGAGGCTGAATTTCTAAAATTCCAGAAATTAGTTTTTAGATATTTGCATTAGCTATATTTTAGAGCAAAAATCTCACGTATATGTATTTTTTGTTTGAGATATATAGGATTGTGCGAAATCACGTTTTGCCACCCCCCCGCCCCCCTTGGGGACCGAATTTTGAAAATTGCAGAAATTGGTTTTTAGACATTTCTATTAGCTATATTTTAAAGCAAAAATTTTACGGATATCTGTTTTTTTTCTTTGAGATATGAAGGATTTTCTGAAATCACGTTTTGTCCCCCCCTTGGGGGGCGAACTTTGTAAAATGGCTTCTTAGTGGATGCCTACGTCATAGAACGAACATTGTTACAAAATTTCATGCTTCTAGGTCTAGGGATTTGGTCTTGGCGATGATGAATCAACCCCTCACTAAGTCAAGAAGTGCTCTTTTATATATATAGATATATAAGGATATTGCTAAATTCGCAACCTGAAAACTTTCAAAATTTCCTTGTTTTGGAAATTTTCAAAATTCCCTTCCCAAAAAACCGGGTTTATTTCCCGGTTTAAACCCGGGTTTTTTCCCTGCTCACATCTCTATGTACAAGTCCATGATTCGACCCATCTTGACTTACGGATCCGCGGTGTACGGATCTGCCTCAAAGACTGTGCTAGAAAATATTCAAGTATTCCAAAACAAGCAATTGCGTAGGTTTGTTCAAGCCCATCGCTACGTTCGCAATGTTGTCATTCACAAATACCTGAAAATTAGGCCAATCTATTCGTAAATTAAGAAACTTGCGTTGAAGTTTCACAGGTCTATCCAAAAGTTCAGAATCCTGTGTTAAATGCCATAAGAAGGTACGATACCAGAATCGGGAGGGCCAAAAAACGCCCACTTGCCATCCTCTTCAGGGAGGACGGGTTTGTCCCGGTCTCCAAGCGTAGAAGGCGAGATCTTTCAGGTGTTACTTAACACAGAATTCTCACTCAAAATTCTTTTTCCCGTAGATTGAATACATCCTACGCCTGTATTCTTGTCAAACGCCGCAAACTAGCGAGACCTCACTCAAGCGAGCGCTACCAGTTGTGGGGGTTAACTCCCAGAGCGATTCTTCCCAAACGCGTTTCTATTGATGACGTCACGGACCGATAAGCGAAAACTAGTAGCTTAAAGATTCGATTTTTAGTCGAAATGTTTCAGCAATAATCAGGTTTCGGTTATCCGAGAATCTGTTTTGTTGACGGAGTGTTTTCTTTTAATAAAATAGATTGTTTGAAAGTTTCTTTTCAATATTTTAATACTTGAAACCTCAAGATTCTTATCAGCAGAATTTACTTTTGATGAAATCGAAAAAAATCTCTGAACTTAATTCAGAAGCGTTAAATAGATAAATTCCTTCCTACAATAAAAGGGCACAGTGAAAAGTGCAAAATTTAGCTAAAAAATTAAATATAAAGTTGTTTTTTCTTTTTTTTTTTTTTTCATGAATTTACAAAATCTGTAGAAAGAAAAAAGTAAATATTTTATAATTTATTTCTTCAAATAAGTTCCTTAAAACTAGATTTTTTTTTTTTTTTTTCCCTAAGATTTAAGCATGACAAGTTTTTAAACGGAAATGAAAAATATTTTTCTGCTACAAAAAAGTTTTAAAAAATATTACAAAGCATTACAAACATAAAAATATATTAATGCGGTAAGGGTTTTTCAAGGCAAAAATTAGAAGCTTTTTCTGAATTCTTCACAAAATTTAAACTCTTTTTACTAATTTGGAGCATTACAAACTTTACTCAATAAAAGATGTTCTCACCTTTAAATTCCCCTATAATACAAGAGAACTTTCTGAAATAAATTTCAAAAAAGCAAATATATATAAATATTATGAAATGCATAATTTTCAAGAAAATATATTCATTTAAAAAAGTGCAAATTGTAAAAAGATTAACAGAATTTTGCAGTAAAAAATTTATTCAAATAATTAAATTTTCAGCTTTTCATTGAAAAAAAAAAAGTTTTTGCTTCCTGACTAATAGTTATAAAATTCTGCGCAAAAGAGAATATATTTTAATGTGATAGTAATTTTTTAATCTATTCTTCCACAGGAAAACATGCAGCATCTGTTTCATTCCCTAGCATCGGTTACTATAACCATTTCTTAAAATTTCTTTAATATAACTATAACATAGGAGCCCTTGGCAGCTTTTAAATTTTTGTTGTCGTTGTGGCAATACATTAAAACTGATGTCGCGATTGCGTAAGCAAAAATTTGGCGAGAAACATCCGAGCTAGTGTGGTGCTGAATTTAAAGTTTTGCCAAAAAATTCTGTACTGCAACTGTTCCATTTTTTTTTTTTTTTTTTTTTTTTTTTTTGGGGGGGGGGAATATTTTCCTCAATTTTATTTAAATAATTAAAAAAAAATGTTTTCAATGTCTTTCTTTTTTCGATGTGAAAAGAAATGTATTTACTTTTGGCTTTTTTTTTTTTTTTTTTTTAAGGGGGGGGGGGGTCGTTTTAAAATCTCACTTTTGTTCATAATTATAAAAGAAAATAGTTTTATAAATCACAGTTCAATTTTATTATTTAAAACTTTTATTAATTTTTACATTTGATGCTTTTGTGGACAGAATTTTTTTCATGTAAAGTAAGAAAAAAGACTTATTTCATTTAATATGATTCTAGTAGCAATTACTGCAGTTGAATCAATGGGTATGTTTGTGCGGGTTAAAGCCAAGAACCTAGATTCACACAGATCATAGGACATAAAGCCCTACAGACAATAATGTAGCCAATTTCCTTTGTTTGTTCATGTGCGTAAACTAGTAACTAAATGCATATGAATTAAAATAGAAAACTTGCTATTTTGAGCTTAAATAACCTGTATCTTATTCCAGACAAGCTACTAATATTTTCGGCCTGTGTAATGCACACAAATTTAAGCCCGAGTCCTGCACGGCCCAAAAACGCAAAGTAATATTAAACTGGAGATCAAATATAAAAATTCAATCCGAATCCAGCCTGAGGTCCAGGACAGGCCTCAAATACAGGTCTATGTAAATTTTTAGTTTGAATATTATTGCAGTTAATATATTTACCTAATTATAAATCTATAATTACACTAATCAAAATAAATAAAATAAATATTATATAGGGAAAGGATGATGAGGAAAAATATGTTTCAATTAAAATTCAAATATTATTACTGTTTTAAAATGCTTCAATTTATAATTAAAATATTAAATCAAAATTCTGATTACTGTTTCACAGAAAAATTACAGAATCTCATAAAAAATTGAGAAAAGTTAGATTTTGATGAAATCCTACAAATTTCCTTTTTTGTACCCGGAGTATTATTCAAGATAAGGGTATGTGTGCATTCATGATTTTATGACAGAATCGTGCAGAAGGATTTAATAATACATCAAAAGTATAGATTTGTGTGTGTGAGCGCGGGGGGGGGGGACGGGGGGCTTTTAAGCTTACACCTGACTGGCTGCAGTGTACTTGCCTTCCCTATTTATTATACAAATACAATCCTTTATGAAGCTCTGAAATGAAGAACAAACATTTTTTAATCGGTACCCATTACTGAGAAATTTATATTTTTAATTACAAAATATATTTGAATAATTATGCAAAGCTTGAGTTGTATATTCGCAAACTTAGTAAATTAACTAAGAATTCTTTTAATTATCAAATAGATTAAGGAATAAGAGTAGTAATGCAGGTCTGCCAAACATTATATACATATTTCTCATACTTTGTTGATGTATAGAATAATGTTGAATGATGAAGGAATTTGTAATTATTTAAATACTATAGAGCGATTTTAAATACAAAATACGAACACATGCAACATAAATTTCAACAAAGTATCGTAACATCACATTCATTTTCATGGTGCACTGCACACATGCATGAAAATAAGTACACTGAAGTGACAAAAGTCATGGGATACTTCTTAATATCGTGTCGGTCCTCCTTTCGCCCGGCGAAGTGCAGCAACTCGACGTGGCATGGACTCAACAAGTCGTTGGAAGTCTTCTGCAGGAATATTGAGCCATGCTGTCTCTATAGACGTCCATAATTGTGAAAGTGTTGATGGTGCAGGATTTTGGGCACAAACACACCTCTCGATGATGTCCCATAAATGCTCGATGGGATTCATGTCGGGCGATCTAGGTGGCCAGATCATTCGCTGGAATTATCCAGAATGTTCCTCAAACCAATCGCGAACAGTTGTGGCCCGGTGACATGGTGCATTGTCATCCATAAAAATCCCATCGTTGTTTGGGTACATGAAGTCCATGAATGGCTGCAAGTGATCTCCAAGTAGCTGAACATAACCATTTCCAGTCAATGTTCGGTTCAGTCGCACCAGAGGACCAAGTCCATGCCATGTAAAAACAGCCCACACCATTATGCTGCCACCACCAGCTTGAACAGTGCCTTGTTGACAATTTGGGTCCATGGCTTCGTCGGGTCTGCGCCACACTCGAACCCTACCATCAGCTCTTACCAACTGAAATCGTGACTCATCGGACCAGGCCACGGTTTTCCATTCATCTAGGGACCAACCGATATGCTCACGTGCCCACGAGAGTCGCTGAAAGCGATGTCGTGCTGTCAGTAAAGGCACTCGAGTCGGTCTTCTGCTGGCATAGCCCAAGGAAGACAAATTTCGCCGCACAGTCCTACCGGACACGTCCCTCGTACGTCCCACATTGATTTCTGCGGTTATTTGACGCAGTGTTGTTTGTCTGTTAGCATTTACAACACTTCGCAGACGTCGCCGGTCTCGGTCGTTAAGTGCAGGCGGTCGACCACTGCGCTGTCCATGGTGGGATGTTATGCCTGAAATTCGATACTCTCGGCACACTCTTGACACAGTGGACCTGGGAATGTTGAATTCCCTAACGATATCCGAAATGGCATGACCCATGCGTCTAGCTCCAACTAACATTCCGCGTTCAAAGTCTGTTAATTCCCGTCGTGCGGTCATAATCACGTCAAAACCTCTTCACATGAATAACTTGAACACAAATGAAAGCCCTGCGAAAGCACTGCGCATTTATACCTGTTCTACGCGATGCTACTGCCATCTGTATATTTGCATATTGCTATCCCATGACTTTTGTCACTTCAGTGTATATATATATATATATCAGGGCCCAGTGGCAGAAACACCGCGACATAGTCGCGGACACAGAAAAACGGCTTGCGGACAGTTTTTGTCTGCACTGATAAAAAAATTTGTCTGCAAATTTCGAATAACAATTCACTTAAAACAAAAAAAAAAAATCTGTATCAAAACTAAAAACAATACTTTTATTATTTATAATTATTTGTATTGTGTTGTGTCAAACATTGCTTTAAAACATTTAATTGAATGAGATGAATTGAATGAATACACACAATTGTTACGCAGTAAAATTGTATTCGTGTATTGTTGCACGAGATCACCACTGATGTTAAGCCCCACCCCCTCCAACAGCTTTCAGGCTTTTTGAGTGTAAGCCATTTTCACCCCTGATTACACGCAAATTTTGCAGACAGATTATGACATTTCAAAAGCCTGTCGCAGACGCTTTTTGCCACTGGGTATCACGGTTGCTACACAAAGCAGGAAAAAAATTTCCTGAGCTTTCCTAGTCCCTTTTAGAAGTAAAATAGATGACACGCAATCATGCAGCATCAGAATCTAACATAAAAAAACATAATTATAAAGCATTAAATTTTTTTTAAATATTTTATTATGAAAAAAATTTTCCAATGTTTTTCCAAAAAATTTCAAAATTCCCTGAATTTTCCCTGTTTTTGCTATAAATTTTGAAAATTCCCTGAGTTTTCCCTGTTTTTTAATAGATTTTCAAATTACCCGAGTTTTTCAGGTGCCGTAGCAGCCTAATATATATATATATATAATTTAGCATTGAATAAGAAATTTCTTACCTGAAATATAATTTGATGTTATCGGATCACACGAATCACTCCCACCATCTGATTGTAGTTGAACATATTTCGCTTTATCATCAGCAGTAGGAAAAGAATCTGCCATTAGAAAACAACACATAATATGTTTAAATAAAGCAAAAGAAAATATATTTTAATTTTAAAAGTAATCAAAGTTTTGTTTTAGTCAATTAAAAGTTTAAAAAGTAATTATAATTCCTATATTTTTGTTTCTTCTATGTACCTAATGTAACTTAACAAAGATAAGAATCTCATTTTATTATGGTGTATGGTTATATGGTGTGGTAATAACAATAATAACTGACTCTGGCTGACCGTATCCGGTTATCTGGCTGCAGCGTGTTTTTTACGACTAGAAGGACTATTAGTTTCAATCTGGTTAAAAATGTCGTCACCAGTTTTTGTAGACCAGTCTTGTGCAACACCAAAAGACGGGAAAATAAATCAGAAAAATATGTCCTGATGAAAGAAGTGATTTTTCTGAATCCAGAGGTGCAAACCGTTTTTTGACACAATTAGATTTTTTAAAATTAACTAAAGTGTGAAATTTAGGTGGAAAAACTTCATTTTAATTCATTTCAATCATTTTAAAAAGTACGTGGCCCAGTTTTACAGTAAAAAAATTTAGATTAAAAATAAAAATTTCACAGACTGAAATTAATAGTCCTCCGTAGTAAACTAAATTCTGTCTTTGACAGAAATTTTACTTTTCTTTTTTTAGTTCCATGCCCCTACCTCAGATTAAACATTTTTTAAGATTTATTTGCTCAGGCCAAATATTAATTGTTAGATAACTCTTTAAATAGTGATAGGATGCTTTTTGGATATTTTGAGGCACTTCATACACATTTTTCAAAGACAAACATAAAATTGTTATTTTTTCAACTTTCGTCATCTTTGCTGAAGTTTAGTTTATAAAGGTTTATAGGTTTTAGTTGATACCAGGCCTAGCAGGATTTTGCCCACAAATGCAGAATTACTGTTTTTAAACGATAAATAACAGATTATTAAAATAAAACGAGCAAAAATGCTACCCATTTGATTTTTTTTTTATGTGTTTAAGTATATAACTTAAAAAATTAAAAATGGTTTCAAAAATCATAACTTTGATGCTGGAATAATGATTTTAAATACAGTCGAACCTCGTTAATGGGAATCTCAAGGGGGATAATAAAAAAGAAAAAAAAAAATCTGTTCATGTTATCAGTACTTCATGCTATTAATAACTAATCTTCATATAACCAAACTAAGCTAATTTTCACTTTGAGGGGCATTGTGGATACAGTTCATGTTAAAAGTAATTCACGTTCACAGTGTTCATGTTAAAGAGGTGTGACTGTATTTTTAAAACATTTAAATTGAAGTCTTTCCAGTTAGTTTGAAATTTTGTCAATATTTGCGTCAGAAATTCTACATTATCTACATATTTTCTGTGCACTTTTGTGCAGCTGCACGAAAAGTAAAATATATTTTCATTTTTCAATTTTGCTATAAATTCGGTTTTTGTCAGTTTATTTAACGGTTACCAATCAACAGTATTTTATAAAGTCTAAAAACAATTTATAAATTAATACAAAATAGTTTATTCATAGTTACATACTCCGATAAAAGAATTTGGAAAAAGATTAAATGAAAAAAAACTAATTTTTTGAGATTAGATAAACAATTAAATTATTATCAAGCATAATATTGAATATATTCTCAGGGAAGGAAGCCCATTATATGCTTAATTGAAATTGAAATAGTAAATAGTCAGTCTACACTTGAACCCAGAATTCAGCAAACGGCTTGTTGGAGAAGGGTTAAGTCAGACAAATATTCAGAAAAAAAAAAAAAAATCTACGAACAGCAAATTTTTAAAAATCCACAAGATCATAAAGAACATGCTATATAATACAAAAGATGACTGTATCACAACCTTTATTAAATATTTTAATTTTTGAATTATGTTTTTTATAGCCTTCACTCTTTTCACTATATTACCATATCATTCCGACCAATATAATAAATGTATGAAAAAGCAGATTTTCACTTCAAAGAATTTAAATAAATAAAAAACAAATACATGTTAATTAAACTAAAATTTTAATAAGTTTAATCTTTTCTCTACATACTATCATTTTTTCCAATAAATGCAGTGTATCTATATTTATTTATATAAAAATTAAAAGATCTTTCCTTTTAAAGGAATTAATTAAACAATAAAAATAAACAGCTGTTATAACACACACATATATATATATATATACACACACGCATTATTCATAAACGTAACTGTGATAAATAAGCTTTTAAATTAAGAATTTAATATACATAATTTTTTCTACTGTATTATCATTTGATTTTCAATGGGAAAAAAAAGTGATTTCGCCTTCAAATAAATGAATTAAAAAATAAAATAAAACAAATAAAATGCATAATAGTTCCATGGCTAAGATTCGCAGACGATTGAATTGTAAGAATAGATTTTAGAAAAATAAAAGCCAATGTTTAAAATTGAAAAAAAATTAGTTTTTTTTTTTTTTTAATTTTAAATTCGAAATTCGAAGAATTCTCAATGGGATGCACACCTCCAGGGTCCCAGCAACCTTTTTGCCATGTTTTGTAGCTCTACGATCAATAGTGTAAGTATCAGAGCGCAAACAAAAAAACAGATACACACACACATATACTTATCTTTATTTATATAGAAAAAGATAACGATATTTCTTTTTTTCGTAACGCACACTAAATTCTTGAATAATTTAAAAAAGTAAAACTTAACAGGATATAAAATTTATGATTAACTTAATTGGACAAAAGTAATAAGTACGAAATGAATGAATTGGATAAGAATAAATTAAAATGAAAGAAACAATTTTAAAATTAAAGGAAATATAATGCTACTGTAAGCTATTAAAAACCTGATTTATTTCATTTATGAAGGCGACCGAACTGTTTTCCGGTGATTTTTTTTTTTTTTTTTTTTTCCGGGTGACTATTTTTTGGTGACTTTATTTCCTCTTTCCCTTACATACAGACAAACAACAATGACTTATATTTATATTAAAATTATCGAAAGTAAAATAAACTAGTATGTTGTGGCCACCACAAGACTTTCTTCTATATATTCCTATATACATATTCAATTAGTAACAATATATATATATATATATATATATATAAAAAAAAAAAAAAAAAAAAAAAAAAAAAAAAAAAAAAAACGATTTTTTTTTCTAAGTTTTTTTTTTTTTTTTTTTTTTTTTTTAAAGTAAAAAAGAATCGATAACTTTGTTTTAAATTATCACAGATTTATAGTTCAACCATTCGTTTTAAAGGCATTGACGAGATCTTTCGAAAGATACCCATCTTGAAAATTTACCCCCCCCCCCGGGGGTACTTCCCCCCAGGGGGGGAAGCGATGCCCCCACATGCAATTTTTTCCTAGTTAACTATTACTATTATCAATAACTCATATTAATTTTACAATCACAAGTTAAAAATAACTCTCATTATGTACATTTATACGAAATTTTGTCGTATACAGCCATGTTAAAAATTTAGAAAAAATGCGATCACAGCGCCACCTGTTGAGCTATTGATCCCCAAATGTAATCAGCACCAGTTTATGTCGGGGACCAACTAAATACCAAGTTTGGTTAAATTTCGTTAAAAAAAAATAATAATTTTACAATCACTAGTTTAAAATAACGCTCATTATGTACATTTATACGGAATTTTGTCCTATACTGCCATGTTAAAAGTTTACATAAAATGCGATCACAGCGCCATCTGCTGGGCGATTGATCCCAAAATCTAATCAGCACCATTCCATGTCAGCGTCCAACTATATACCAAGTTTGGTTCAATTTCATTCATCAGTTCGTGAGATACGGTGAAAAATACGAAATTTTGCGATCACAGCGCCACCTGTTGGACGATTGATCCCCAAATCTAATCAGCACCATGCCCCGTCAGGTTCCAGCTATATACCAAGTTTGGTTGAATTTCATTCATTGGTTCGTGAGATACGGTGAAATATACGAAAATTTGCCCTATACTGCCATGTTAAAAATTTACATAAAATGCGATCACAGCGCCACCTGCTGGGCTATTGATCCCCAAATCTAATCAGCACAATGCCCCGCCAGGGTCCAACTATATACCAAGTTTGGTTGAATTTCATTCATTGGTTCGTGAGATACGGTGAGAAAACGAAACTACAGACAGACAGACATTTTTAAAAACTATCAATTCGTGTTCAGGACATCCCAAAACGTGTAGATCCGTCAAAAAACGGTGGTCGAAAATTTTCGCGAATCCAATACTTTCTCTATATTACATATAGAAGAAAGTAAAAATCAATTCATTAAGAACTGCAAATATACAAATTCATTCCTTAAAATACAGGCAAATTCTTTTCGTTATTTCTTTCTTTTTTTTTCGTGTGTGTGTGCGCGTGCTATATATCTATAATATTAAACCTTTTGAAACATTGTACAAAAGGAAATATAAGTGCTGAAATATATCTCATCAAGAAAGTGAAAATTTAAACAAAAAGAAAAAGAAATAATCAGAATACAAATAACGAAAGCATATAATACCTAATACGTCTTCATGGGTACCTTCCTCCCCCTCCCAGGTATATAATACACTCATTGTGATTTTCATAAAAAGTAAGTGATAATTATAGAGTATATCAAAATCGGTAAAATGGTGATATAAAAAATCATTTTATTTTCCTTTAACCCCCTCCCCCCAAGTATATCTGAAACTTACTGTAATTTTTTCAAAATTGTACGTGATTTTACAAACTTAGTAGGGTAATAATATATTTTATTTCCATCTCACCCCCCCCCCCCAAACCTTGCCCTCGAGTTATGTTGTATAATGCGCTCATTGTGATTTTCATAAAATGTAAGGGATAGTTATTGAATATACAAAAAAATCGGTAAAATGGTGATATAAAAAGTCATTTTATTCTCCTCTGCCCCCCTCCGTCTTTTTAACCCTCCCAAGTATATCTGAAACTTATTTTTTGTAAATCGATAATACGGTAGTAAGAATATATTTTATTTCCATCTGTCTTCCCCCGCTTGCCCGTGAGATACACTCATTGTGATTGTTATAAAAAGTAAGTGATAATTATAGAATTTATCATTAAAATCGGTAAAATGGGATGTAAAATATCATTTTATTTTCCTCTGCCTTCCCTCTCTTTAACCCCCCCCCCTCCAAGTATGTCTGACCCATGCTGTAATTTTTTTCACAAATTGTACGTGATTATACAAAGTTTCATTAAAATCGGTAGGAATGTGATATAAAAACAATTTCTTTCTTTCGATCTGGTCCTAGTCCCACCTCCCCCTTTCCCCTAGATATATACGACTTGAATATCGTACCAAATCAATTGAAATTTATAAAAATGTAATTTGCAAATCATTCTTTAAATTCTTTATTTCATAGTATTTATTATTTTGTTATTTGCAAATTGGAAAAGTACCCTTTTTTCCGGGTGTCGTTTTTTAAGGTGCCTTTTTTTCCGGAATCTTTTAAATGGCTATCTCGAATTAATTTTTCTTTAATTTTCTCTTATTATAAATAAAGTAACAGATATATTTTTACGTTCCGAGCTTGCATGTATAAGGAGAGTATTGTAATAATAAAAAAAAAAAAATCGAATTTGAAATTTTAATGTATTTATACTTTATGAGTTCATCTGAAAAAGTTGTTCTCCTTTTGAGTTGTTTACTTTTATACAAAATAAAATTTTTATATGTTGCGGTCTATGGACACAAACATTTTAAAGTTCGCTTTAATAATGTTAAATTAGTTAAAACACACACACACACACACACACAAAAAAAAAAAAAAAAAAAAAAAAAAAAAAGAGAGAAATGCGATCTTACCATTTTAAAAGAAATGCACAAAAGGTACATTAAGTTCTAGAAAACAATATATTATTTGGAGAAAAATATTCAAACACCGTATGGTAGTTATTAATAGTTATAATTTCAGTTTATAGATAGTTATTAATAGATATAATAATAGTTTATATATTTAGGTACTTTTACGTTTTTTGTCTATTTCCTAATTTCGTTCTGCTATTAATAGAAAAGTGATATTTCACTAAGAGACCGCCAGACGCTCTAGTCCTGATTAGTCAGCTTTTATTTATTTTTTTCCCATTGATGATTGCAGAATATAAATGTTCCTTGTACTTTCCCACCACTTCTTTATGATTAAATGTTATGTAATAAATATTGCAATTATTTGTAGCCGAAATGGCAATCGGAAAACGAAAAATGAAGTCATATGTATTGCATTAAGATTTGTATAATGGTTTATTTATTTATTTTCCCATAAAAAAAAAAAAAAAAAAAGTGTCTATAAATAATATTTAACAATAAGTAAATGAAAATTATTTCTTATTACGTTAATGTTGTTAACATTAACATTAAAATTAAATTAAACATTAACAAACATAAATTTAAGCTCTAGCTTTAACTTTTAAAGCTCTAACTTTTACTGTTGGGCTTCGCAGTTTTTCGCGAAAAATTAGGAATAATAGTGATTATTATTATTATTACTTTTTTTTATAAATTAATGAAAGAGTTCTGCTAATTGAATGTAATATCATTCTAGCAAACAATTTACAATGGTATAATAATTTAAGTAAACAGATATTTTAAACAAGATTTTTATTTTTAATAATTCTCAAAAAGCATAAACAATGCTTTTAGGTAGAGGACAAATTTTTATTTATAACTGATTCTCTGTGTGTTTATAGAAATATAAAATATATTTAATTAGTACATAAAAATTATTCCAGACAGCTCTGTTTACAAAAATGTTATTTAAATGGATTTATGTTATAACAAAGGAAATTTTTATATGCAACTCAAATTAATTATAGTTAAATTTCCAATACAAAACGCCATCTATCGATCATTAGAAACGCGGATACAATAACGTATAATTCAAGGACATAATTAAAAATAATTTTTGCAGGAAAAATGTCTAAAATTATAATTTTATTATTATTATTATTATTTTTTTATTTACATAATTTTCTAAAAAACAATAATATTATATAGATTTAAGAATATTATTGTATTTCAGTGCATATGTACGAAACTATGAGCGTGTTCAGTAGAGCGTCCGATCCACGACCGGTCGATTGATTCCGAGCCAAAGCGTTCAGTGGTGTCGACCGATCCTGAGTCACATCGTTCAGTGGGATGGACCGATCTCGACCGGTCGTGGATCAGAAAGCCCAGAAAAATTTCTTGATCCATTGGGTCACGTTATGGATCAAATGCGCAATAGGTTGAAAATCAGGCTCTGACTGACACTACGCACTGAAAACCTGAATAATGACCATCTCTTTTTGACAATGATTGTTTATCTATATATTAATACGTGAAGCAAAAACTTTGTACCCCTTTTTACGAAAATTGCGCGGACGGAGGATTATGAAATTTCGCACACTTACAGTTTATATAGAGAAGAAGTGCAGAATGCTAATATTTTTTAAAAATACAACGACAAAGACGAGAAATTGGAACATTTGTGAAACGACAAAGGTGCAATTCAAAGCCTATATTATCGGGTTTTATTTCCAGATTAAAATTAGCATTTTCATTTTTTTATACTGTTGCCAAAATTTTGAAATTTCAATTAATAATAAAAAGTTAATATGTTAATAACAATAATAAAAGTTAATAACAATGAGTTATTTTTTAAATAGCCAGTTTCATCTGAAAGAGTTATCGCAGAATGCTAATATTTTTTAAAAACACACAAGTTTTGCATTATATATATACTAATTAATCAACTCAACTCAACTCAACTCATTCAATTTGTATAGATCAGTTTCTAAAGAAATCAACCTAAAAAAAAAAAAAATAACGATTTTTCTACTGACGATGAAAGTTTTTTTCTACTTTTATTATGCCTCGACATAGAACATTAACGGGTCGGAGTGAGAGACAAAGAAGAAGGAATCTATATTTGCGGACACATAATAATAATAGTAATGAAAATACAAATAGTGTTAATATTATACAGAATGAAGAAGTGAATTTGACAGATAAATTTAAATGTGCACGAAATGTCATTCCAAAAGTTTTTTATAGTTATGATTGTGGATTAATGGATTTGGAATGCAGGTTTTGCAATGCGAAACATTTTGAATCTGAAGTCACTTTAGGTGACAGAACTGCATTCACTTCATGTTGTCATAAGGGTAAAGCAATATTACCGCCCTTAAGTCAAAATGAATATTTTAAATCATTGTATGATGGACTTATTTCAAATGAACCTTCAATAAAAAGTAAGTCAAAAAATTATTTTGAAAATATTCGCAAATACAATTCATCATTTGCTATGGTTAGCTCAGAAGCTCAAGTATCCGAGGCAGTTACAAGTGGAGTGTATCATTTCAAAATACATGATGTTTTTTATCACAGATCGGGTCCAATGACTGCTGCACATTGTCGTTCACCATGTTATGCGCAATTATATTTTTATGATGTTGACACTGCTATCAATTATAGATTACAAGAACGTTTTAATCAAACATGTAACAACAACATAATGCGCGAAATTTCTCTCGAATTGGAACGCAGTAATCCTTTTGTTCGGTCATTCATTGCAATGAAACATCATTGTCAAAGAGTTGAAAATCAAAATAAAGAAATTTGTATGCTCATTAAAGTAAATCATGATTTAGATCTACGCCGTTTCAATGATGCAGTTCAAACTGATGTAGCAGTAATATTTATTACAGTTGATGGTGAGCCACCTTTTGAACGAAATATGATTTCATTTTCAAAAGTTAATGGTATCATTAAAAATATCTCAGTTTTGGATTCATCATTAGATCCTTTAGCGTATCCACTACTTTTTCCAAATGGTGATACTGGGTGGCATATGAATATGACTCATAATGCACCAACTATATCTAATTCAAGAGCGCCCAGAAATAAATTAACAATGCTTCAGTATGCAGCCTATCGACTTGCAATTAGAGAAGACTTCAGCATATTACACCATTCACAAAAGCTATTTCTGCAATGGATAGTTGATATGTATGTGAGAATAGAGGGCTCACGATTACATTTCATTCGACAAAATCAAATAATTCTTAGATCTGAAGTTTACAACAATTTAACAGACTACTTAGAATCGAACATCAATGCCAGTAATGTTGGCCGTAGAGTAATTTTACCATCTTCGTTCAATGGATCTCCAAGAAATATGTATCAGAATTATTTAGATGCAATGTCAATTGTACAACATTTTGGAAAACCTTCTTTATTTATTACAATGACTTGCAATCCAAGTTGGCCGGAAATAGTTAACAATATTGGTGTAGGTGAAACTGCTAATTTTAGACCTGAAATTATTGTGCGTGTATTCAAGTCAAAATTGAAAGCATTAATTGAGGGCCTTATACAAAAAAATATCTTTGGTAAAGTTGAAGCACTCATTTATACAATTGAATTTCAAAAAAGAGGATTGCCTCATGCTCACATTTTACTCACTTTAAATGAGCAAGATAAAATTGTTAATGCTATCGATATTGATAAAGTTGTATCTGCGGAGATTCCTAACATTCAAACACATCCGACATTACATGAATATGTTGTAAAACACATGATGCATGGTCCATGCGGTGTCCTTAATCCTAATTCTGTATGTATGAGAGATGGAAAATGCATAAAAGATTATCCAAAACAATTTAATGAATTTACATGTGAATCGTTAAATGGATATCCATTATACCGAAGGCGTGATAATGGTACGCATGCAGAAGTTCGTGGTAGTTGCCTTGACAATCGGTACGCTGTACCATACAATCCATATTTACTTGCCAAATTTAATTGCCATATAAATGTTGAAGTATGTACTACAGTCAAAAGTGTCAAATACATTTATAAATACGTGTATAAAGGCTATGACAGTGCATCCGTTGAATTAGATTCTGGGGAAAATGAACAAGGTCAAAATATAGAAATTAATGAAGTTAAAAATTTTTTAATTGGTCGTTATGTTGGATCAACTGAAGCTATATGGCGCATCTATGAATTACCAATGCATTTTCAGTCACATGTTATCATCAGACTTGATATTCATTTACCGCGACGACAGAATGTTTACTTTCGAGAAGGGCAAGAACGTCAAGCAATTGACAATGTAAGACACACAAAATTATTAGCATTTTTTGAATTGAATCGATCAGATCCATCAGCACGAGAATATAAGTATATTGAAATTCCTTTGCATTATGTGTGGGAAGATTCCCGAAAAAAATGGAAGAAGAGAAGCCGTGGAGGTGATAAAATTATTACACGGATGTATGTAGTGTCACCAAAAGACATCGAACTTTTCCACTTACGATTGCTTTTATTACATGTTTGTGGTCCAAAATCATTTGAGGATGTTAGAACATACAATGGAATTATATACACTTCTTTTGTTGAAGCGTGCCATGCTCGCGGAATTGCTTCAAATGATAATGAATGGCGCGAATGTTTAAATGAAGCAAAAGAATTACATACACCAAAACAAATGCGGAATTTATTTGGTTACATTTGTGCAATAAATGTGCCAGCCAATGCATCAGCGTTATGGAATGAATTTAAAGTATATCTTAGTGAAGATTTTCTGAGACTTTATAACGAAGAAGCATCTTTTAATAGAGCTCTATTAGAAATTGATGATATTTTGAATGTTCATAATTTATCAGGTCAGATACTTGGTTTACCAGTTCCCACATACTCGCAGAGAATACAAGAAGCAAATACTATTGATATAATAGAGCAAGAGATGCTGTTTTGTGAGTATTATGAAGCTGCAAATATTGAACAGCGTAATCTCATTGATCAAGTGATTCGTGAAATTTTGTATCATGATACTGGATCCAATGTTTTTTGTTTAACCGCTCATGCAGGTTGTGGCAAAACATTCACTCAAACAGCAATTATTCACAAATTAAATTCGCTTAATCTTCGTTGTATTGCAACTGCGTTCAGTGGCATAGCTTCAACTTTATTACTTGGAGGTAGGACTTTACACAATGTGTTTAAATTGCCTATACCCATTTTAGAAAATTCTGTAGCAAATATTACTGCAAATAGTAGCTATGGTCGTTACATAAATTCATCATCATTGATAATTATTGATGAAGTTTCTATGTGCCCTTTGCAAGTGTTGAAAATCATAGACAGATTACTGCGGGATCTATCCGATGAAAATGATAAACACAAACCATTTGGAGGAAAAACGATACTTCTGTGCGGTGATTTTCGGCAAATCTTACCAGTTATCCCAAATGGATCACGTGGAACTTTAATTGAAAATTGTGTCAAAAGTTGGCATGAATTTCTTTATTTTCATAAAGTTACATTTACTCGAAATATGAGAGCCTTACCAAATGAAATAGAATTTGTAGAATTCTTGAAAAAAATTGGTAATGATGAAGCCCCACAATTCCCTCAGTTTGGTGAAAATGTTATCGAAATACCTCAACAATTAATAGGAGATAAAAATAATATTATTGATGAGGTGTATGGAAATATTTCCGAAAACATATTCTCAGAAAATATATTGAACTCCGTTATTTTAGCGCCTACAAATGATGATTGTACTTTGATTAATACTGATATACTTAATCAAATTCCTGGTGAACAGCGAACATATCATAGCTATGATAAAATAATTTGTGATAATGACAATGCCATCAATAACTATCCGGTAGAGTTTTTAAATTCTTTGACTATTAGTGGTTTACCACCACATAAGTTAGTATTGAAAGTTAATTGCATCGTTTTGCTGATCAGAAACTTAAATACAAAGGAAGCATTAGTCAATGGAACAAGAATGCGCATCAAATTTATGCATCGACATGCAATTGACTGCGAAGTTTTAACTGGGACCGCACGCAGTAAGAGAATTTTGATTCCACGTATAAATTTAACATACTCCGGAACTACTTTACCATTTAACCTTCAAAGAACTCAATTTCCTATAATACCTGCATTTGCGATGACAGTAAACAAGTCTCAAGGACAAACATTCGAAAAAATTGGAATTTTATTGAATCGACCAGTTTTTACACATGGGCAATTGTATGTCGCAGCAAGTAGAGTTCGATCATTCGACGGTTTGAGATTTTATATTTCCGAATATAATGGTCAAGGACATTTAGCAAACGACGAAAGAGTTTTTACAAAAAACATCGTTTACAGAGAAGTTTTGTAACATTAATTAAATTATCGAAATATGTATGTCAAGTTCAATGGACAGCATTTTTTTTTTAATCGCATGTCTTTTTGTTTCAATAAAAAAAAATTAAAAAAACGCATTCTTTATTTTAATCATTTTTTGGATTTTTTTTATTTAAATTTCATATAATTTTTTGAAAAAACTAGGTAAATTAACAGTGTAGCCTTGGCAAAATCTGTGATTATAGAAGTATAGTCTTTGACAATAGAACCTTAATAATGTTTAAACTTATAATTTTAATTAATTATGGTCGAATTTCGACCACTGGGCGACCACTAGTTTGTTTAATTAGCTGAGGATTAATACAGATGTACTTATTTATATGCATTGTTTGTGCTGTAGAAAATAAGGTAAGTAATTCCATAAAATGCTAAACTATATTATGTTTATTCATTTATTGTGTAAAAAAGATTTTTTACGTAATAACGATTTTCGATACGTAATTTCTTTTATTGATGAACGTAACATTTAAACATAAAATTAAAACAAAAATTTACACAATTTTAATTGAAACAAAAATACATTTTTTTTTTTTTTTTTTTTTTAATTCGGACGCTATCATATTTTGTTAATTTAATATATAAAAATAAGCTGGGAAAAATTAATTATTTCTTTTCTTTTTTTTTTCAGACAAAGCTTTTCATTCATGCGATTGTTTTTTGTTTACAAATAGAAAAGTTTGTAAACGATTGTATTTTTTACCTTTAAAACAATAAGTTAACCATAAGTAAATAAATTAAAATGCTTCCACATATTTTTAATTTTGGTAAAAATAAGTTTAAGATGTCAATTATTAAATTTAATAAACAAAACAGTCTGTGAAAAAAGTAGCTATAAAATTATGCAGTGTTTACATTGCTAGTTTATTTTAATATTCAGTCGGTAATAAGAGAAAAAGCTCTTTATATTGATTCATAAATCGAAGAAGAAAGTAAGATTATTTTTTATATAAATCCATTATATTAACTAAACAGCATATTTTATATAATTTATTTATTTTTTTTTTTTTTTTTCAAAAACGTTTTTTGTTGTACGTTTCTGTTCAAAAATTCGAAGAGAAAGAAATGTGTTTTCTTATATCAAGAAGTGCTCATTTAAGATAAATCCTCTCTTCTCCTTTAAAAATAAATGTAACGTAATATTCTTAACATTTTCATGATTAAAATTTATACGTGAATTTAGAAAAATCATAACCAAAGTAATCCAGTAATTTTTCAGTACAATCAGTTAATAGCTTCTTATTTTTTGTTAGCAGAATACAGAATTCTACATTAATAAGAAAGAAGTTAAATTGTTATAAAAGATCTCTCTCTTTTTTTTTTTTTTTTTTTTAAGAAAAAACGTAATATAGTTTAGCATTTTATGGAATTATGTATTAAAAGTCCAGACAAAATAAACAACAGAAATACAATAAATAACTTGCTAATACAGGTCAAATTAGATAGATGGCGCTGCTCCAATTACGTCAGAATTGTTCCAAATCATTCAGTAGACCCTGGCCCGATCAAGGATCAGTGACGTCATCGCCCGGTCACATTGATCCACCTCGGGCGCTGTACTGAACACGCTCTATGCAGAATCAGAAAAAAAAAAAAAAGAAAAAAATAGATATGCATTTATTTATTTTTATTCATAGTTAAATTAAATTTCTAACTAATGAAATGATTTAAATTGTGTAATATTTCATAGCCAATTTCAAACTAAGCATAAAGATTGCAGTACTGACTATGCTCCAATACAGGGATCGGAGTTGTTCAGGCTCTACTTTCGATAACTTAAAATTAAATATTGTGATCAAATGTCTCAGGGGATCAGTTGGATCAATTGAAGTGATCCAGAGACTGGATTCACCCAATGAAACTAAGTTTACTCCTTATAAACTGTGTTCTTCAAGGGTATATACTCACGAGAAAATATGCATTAACATTTATAAAAACCACAAATTTAAGATTTTTAAGATTACATTTTATATAATTTTCGCTTTCACGCGCGAATGCATATATGCTAATCTGCATTTTCATTGTTAAATGTCACTTTTACATATACATCGCATTTCTAAAGTATCAACGCTCTGTAGTCCATATAGACATGTACCAATCAAAAATGTTAATTATTTTACAAATAACTCGATCAGTTAAGAGACTGCGCAGATGTGCAATTGGTTATTCCTTCCAAAAGCATTCTTGGGAAACCTTATCGCACTTATTCTGAATATGCTTTTCTGCTGAATGACTACACGAATGTTTATTAGGAGCGACTTTTCTAGAATATCTTTCAGAACGTAATCAATATACCTGTGCTTTCCATTGTAATTAATACGTAAATGATTTTAATTATCTCCATTTTTTGGACATTCAGTCAGAAAATTTCTTATACTTGAACGTTTATCCGAACTCACTTTTTATTAGTCAGAACATACTTTCCCTAACAACACATCTTCTCCTAAAGACATACTCAGGATATCCTGAGGATGAAAATACATCCAATGGACATCCACAGGATGTACTATGGATAAGTGTGCTGTTAGGGTCACTTTACATGTTTAGTCACTTTAAAACATACTTTACAAATGTGTACTATATTTAGATGAATGTGAACATGTGTATTCAGACTTCTTTTGAAAGAAAATTCTACTTAACAACATCATATACCACACACATAGGTATCTTCTTAAGTATGAGTTCTTAAATGTCTATATGAACTTCCTTTATCTGAAAATGCTTTAGAACATATTTCACAAACGTATGGCTTTTCTCCTGTATGAGTGCGTAAATGTATAATCATAGTTCCACGTCGGGAAAATCCTTTATGGCACACTTCACATACATATGGTTTTTCTTTTGTATGAGTGCGTAAGTGTGCATTTAAAGTTCTTTTCCCAGTAAATCCTTTGAAACATATTTTACACACGTGTGGGTTTTCTTTAGTATGAGTGCGTGAATGTTTATCCAAAATCTCTTTTTGAGTAAATCCTTTAAAACAGACTTTACACATGTGTGGCTTCTCTGTATGGATACGTAGATGTGCATTCAAATTACCGCTTAGAGAAAATCTTTTATGACATATTCCACACACATATGGCTTTTCTCCTGTATGAGTGCGTGAATGTTTTCGCATGTATTTTTTATCAGAAAACCCTTTAGAACAAATTTCGCACACATACGGTCGTTCTCCCGTATGGACACGTAGATGTAGTTTTAGATCTTTCTTTTCAGAATATCCTTTAAAACATATCTCACAAACGTATGGTTTTTCTTTTGTATGAGTGCGTATATGTGAATTTAGGTGAACCTTTGCAGAAAATCTTTTAAGACATATTTTACACATGTACGGCTTTTCTCCTGTATGAGTACGGAAGTGTCTATTTAAACTTCCTCCGTCAGTAAATCTTTTAAAACATACTTCGCAAACATATAGTTGTTCATTTGCATGGATGCGTAGATGAATATTTAGACAACTCTTTACAGAAAATCCTTTATTACATATTTCACAAACGTACGGCTTTTCTCCTGTATGAGTGCGTAAATGATTATCCAAATTTCCTTTTTGGGAAAATCCTTTAGAACATATTTCACACACATATGGCTTTTCTTTTGTATGGATGCGTAGATGTCTACTTAGAATTCCCCGTCGGGAAAATCTTTTAGAACATACTTCACACGAATACAGTTTTTCAGCTGAATTAGTGGGATCATCTGTAATCATATTTTTCTTAGAAAAACTATCTTTGGACATATCTTACAAATAAATTTAATGTGTATTTATGGCTGAACTCACTAAACTGTATTGATCCAGGGTTAAACGGTGATTCAGAAAATTCCAGAATCAATGTTTTAGGCTGGGATTGCGGTGCCTCGTTCTTAAGTCTTATCTTAAATGTTACGAACTTTCTTAGATGGGCGTGGTTAAGAACGATCTTAACTTGGTATTGCGGTGCCTCAAGCGTAAGTCCTCCGCGTGTCCTCGTAAGAGAAAGCCAGCCAGCCAATGGGAGACGCAGAGCGAGCTATGTTGTGATTGCGCGCGCATCCAGTTACGATTCGGCTTAAGATAGCTCTGAGGTTGTCGTAAGATAGTGAGGCACTGCAATACGATTTGCGTTTTGTTTACATCTTAAGACAAAGTTTGTGCGTAAGATAGTGTTAAACGAGGCACCGCAATCCCAGCCTTAATACTGGATTCCTTTCTACTTACCATCAACGGATTTGACTTCGAGGAAAATGGAGTGGAAGCACCTGTGGCTGATGTAACGTGTCTTTCGCTTCATAAAAAATCAGTAGATTGCAAGTTCACAATACATAGATCACAGACAACTTATTAAGGGCCCTGTTTCCTGCAATGCCACACTATTTGTCAACACAGAGCCACAGCGATATTTCTTGGCGGCCTGGCACTTTTACGGTTACATCCAGACTGAAACATTGTGATCACAAATAGGTAAACAATCACAAATCTGGCTGTGTTTCAATCCAAACGCAACATTTGTTTACAAAACTGATCGCAAAGTTGTGAGCGATGAGGGGAAAATTTGCGACTGCCTCGGAGCTCTCACAAGTCGATCGCAGGTCTGCTATCGTCTGTAAAAACATGGCCGCATCAGTGTTGCCAGACTTGGGGATTTCTCCCCATTTTGGGGAGTTTTGAAGCTTCAGGGGAAATATTTGGGGACAGAGATTTAGTGGGGAACAGTTTGGGGAAAAGAAAAATTTTGGGGAAATACACGGGGATTTTCTTTAAAATTAGTAAAAGATGATATTTACCTAAAATTCAATTTTTAAAAAAAAAAGGGCAATTCTGGAGGCTATTTGTATTTCAGAAACAGAAAAGCAACTTTTTCATCTTTTTGATTAATTTTTTTTTTCCCACTTGTAATCTTTGATTCCAGGAATTATTTGGTTTATATGTGTTGTAGCAAGTATTGTGAATGCTAAATACTTATTCATTACTGCTTCGCTTGAATAATCAAACTTATAGTAAGCTGGAATAGCATAAATTTGGATGCTTTGTCTTAGCTAGCTTGAATTAAACTTGCAGGGATGGAATATTCAGTTTGACGAAAGCTCTTTAAGTTCCCTGGGTATACCTTGTTTCTCATGCATTAAAAAAAAAAAAAAAAAATCTGTTTTTTATATATAATTATGGGTTAAGTACAAATTATTAGACATGAGGAATCTCAGAAAGTTAGACAAATAGACAAAAGTTACACAAATTTAAAATTTTCCGAAAACTAGCGTATTGAAATTTATTTTTGTAAATGGGGATTTTTTTCCAAAAAGAGCTTCATTTGGGGAAAAATGTGAGCTTAAATTTGTAAAATATTTTTTAACATTTTCCAAAAAATTTACATTTTTAGTATAAATTGAGTTGGGGATTTTTTTTGGAAAAAACCCTTGTTTTGGGGAAATTTGAGAATTGTTTGGGGAAATTCACTTTGGACCATCTGGCAACACAGTGGCCGCTGGTGACTGTGTTAGAAACACGGAGTAATATTTAATAGGAGACGAAGGTCCAATGGGAGAAAACTTGAAAACTGTGATCTAAATTTTTGGTAAATATTGAGGGCGCCACTTGTCATTATTCTCTATCTCGGGGCGGATATACTGTTATTTTCAATCCGCGATTGTAATGAAATGCTCGCCCTCTGGTGGGCTAAGGTGAAATTACAATAAACATGGTTTAATTCGAATTCCATACAGCCGCCATTGCTTGCCGATATTTAGTTTCACATATATTTATTGAATAAAAATGAATAAATACGGTAAAAAAGATAACACATACTTTTGTGTGCCACAGTGTAACTTCAAAGGATCAAGAAATCCAGAATTGAGCTTCCATTTATTTCCAAATGACAAATTTAAAATTTCAGTTGCTTCGGCTAATGGAAGTAAAGAATTAATCAGATGATTTGAAACTAATATTTGCTCAACTTCAGTTAAAAATCTACTTCCGATCGAACTTTGAATAAACTGAAGTATTTTTTCCAAAAGCAATCAAATTTCCATAATGTAATGGCGGAGAAATTATAGTACGAATATTAAGTAGAATAAGAAAGAGAACACTAATGGAACACACGTGGCAATGTTTACTAACAACTGCAGTGTTCACAAAGCGCCGTCTATCGATCATTACAAACGCGGATAGAATTTTGCTGGAGTGCATTTTAAAATTTTAATTTTAAGCAATTTAATTTTTTTGTAAGTGCTTAAAACTTCAAAATTGAGATGTTTCAAATAAATGCTTCGTTCCTAGTTGTAAAACAGGCTATAATAGTGATAAGAAAAAAAAAAAAAGCCCTAGGAGAGAAATAATGTCCGAGTTCGTTTTCTGCACCTAAAGTAAGTTTATTTTTTTTCTTTACAAAATTTCATCAGTAAAATCTTTGGTTTTTCCTGCATATGAACTTTATTTACGCATGTAATGCCCGCTTTTCACAGGATAAATAATGCTGTTCACAATAATAAAGGTTACAACACTGGCATAATTTTTTTCATTATTGAGTGCTATATCGATTTCAGGCCATTCTGTTGTGTATGATAAAAATGAATGGCGTTTTTAATTAAATTTTGGTAATTTTTCATTAATTTATAAGATGCAATCTAATGTAGTGCAGCATTTAAATAAAAAATGATTTACTCAGATATGTATTAAGTATTATATAAAAGTGGAATTTAAAAACTAACTTTGCGAGATAACATCGACCCGCTAATCATAAATGATTTTTAAGCTATTTTAGTACTTTATAACTTGTATATCAAATTACGAGAATAAAAGTTTCTTGTAATCTAATATTTAAACTTTCTCTTCTCATTGCAACTATGCAGTTCCCTCCTTGCATATATCTGAAAACTTTTTTGCATTTCTTTATTTTATGTCATGAGTGACTTCATAAAATTTTTACTGAAGTTTTTAATGTGCACTAAACATAAATATTAGAATTTAATGGACTCCCCCCCCCCCCAAAAAAAAAAAAAGTACCAATTGTTTTCTTAAATTTCTATTATACAGTATACTGCAGTAATGTTAAAAGAAATGAAATGTATTGTTAACCTGGCATGATCTCAGAATGAAATGCCTCACTGACTAGGCTACCCTTTCTCTTTCCATTTTGAAATATTTTATTAGATACAGTTTCATATTTGTTTTGACACAACTCCATATGTATACTATTTGCATAAATTCTCATAATACTGCATTATTGTGCAAAATTTTGACTTATTTTCCTATGTTAAAAAAATCTGAAATTTTAACATCTTATGAAATTTTCAATTAACCCGATCAGGTTATCGCTTTTTTCGGCACCTTGTCAGTTTATCATGGGTCTTCTATTCATAACTTTTGAACAAATTGAGATATTTGAAAAATTCAGATTTCATAATAAAATTTAAAAATGGTATTTTTACGGAAAAAATCATGGACACGATGGATAAGTATTTCTTCTATATACGGATTCTTAGGTTTCAGGTAAAAGAAAAATGGCTCGGGTCTCCAACGACCCACGATAACTTGATCGGGTTAAAATATTCAGAGACAATGACTTCTATACAACTGTCATGAATTGTATTTAAAACTAGTTTAATATCATTATGATTAAGATATTCCTCATAATTCCTGTTTATGTGGAATTTTTTTCTTATTTTTCCATGTTTAAAAAAATTATACATTACAAATAACTAATGAAGTTTTTGAAGTATAATGTGTTCATAGTTATTAATTCCAGCATCAAACATGATTTTTTAAAAATTCAATATGACTGCTTGTTTTTTCTCAGATTCATTATACTTCTCATTATTGAGCTTAATTTTTTACAGATGGGTCCAAGACAAGTGTCTTGTTTGTGACTTTGCCTCTAGTAAAACTGTTTTTAGTTCTCAACTTCCCAACTTTTTATATTTTCTCAACGAAGTTTTTTTTTTTAACATTAAAGTTCCACCCAATTTTATTTCACCTCACCCTAACAGGAAATTTATCTTCAGAGACTCTGAGAATTCTGGATTCATTTTAAACTATGGAATTTTAATAGTGGGAAATCAAACCATAGCATTGCCCTTATATGATTACATAACTTGTTACTAATAATGTCTTGAAAATTATCTAGAAAACTTGGAACATTTTCCGAGTACCACCGATCGGGTTAATGACTCTGCTAATTGAGATCAGGGAAGGGGCTGGCACCTGGGATAACAACAAAAACCCTGATCAGTGAAATTGCAGATGAAGCCTCCAGGTGTCAGGCAAAAAAT
Organism: Salticus scenicus; assembly: GCA_963930645.1. Taxonomy (NCBI): domain Eukaryota; kingdom Metazoa; phylum Arthropoda; class Arachnida; order Araneae; family Salticidae; genus Salticus; species Salticus scenicus. Next base: position 9,105 of record CAWVNO010000571.1, on the reverse strand, counting down.
GCCGGCAAAAGCCCAATTAAGTATATATGTACGAAAAAATTAAGAAGATAATCCATTATTTAGAGCTTTCTTTCTATATAATCTGCAACATTAGATGATGTGTGATAGTGATATTCAAATTTTATTATATTTCTCCTTAGATTCATGGTATATTAAATATTAATAGTGCTTGGCGTGGGATTATAAAAATAAGACAAACAACAATGCCAAATAAAAATAATAGTAGAGCAGACCGCTGTTTCAGTAGCGGTTAGCGTACAGTCTTCATGCTAAATGCTACTGAAATAACTGGCTGTTCTACTAATATTTTTATTTGGTGTTTTAGACATTGTTGTTTGTCTTATTTTTATACTCATTGTATACTACTTTAACATAAATTACCAGACATTTAGTGAAATATTTAAAAAATACTGGCTGAATAATATCGAAATATTAAGAGTGTAAAGAAAGCACTACATCTCCTTTTGCATTGAAAGTTTTGCCACGAAAGCAAAAACGAGACCAGTAAGAAAATTAAATTGTTTAGGATTATCCTGTTAAAAGGTACACCTGAAGGCAAAATTATTAAATATCTAATCAGTGAAATATGAGCATTTTTACAAAATATTGAATTATGCATGTGCAAGCTTCAACAAAATTTCTTTTGTATAATTGAATAGCCCAATGTATTGAACTAGGAACTAATATGAAAACCCCAAATAAATATTGTGTAAATTCAAACAGTTAGTATTCAAAAGAATTACCTGAATTTCAATTCCTTAAAAAAAAGAAAATGGTGAGTGTTTTATCAATATTTATTCACATAACTACCTTACAATACATCTTTTTTTTTTTTTTTTTTTTTTTTTCCCCAGAGGAACTGTATATGATTTTCGTATTATTGCTTAAAACTTACACGATATTTGTTCATCATTTTCAAATAAGTTGCTCAATACATTTGGCTATTAAATTATGAAAATAGATTTTGTTAATTTTTTGTGCATGCAAAATTAAAGCTTATTTAGGAAAAATGCTTATTATTTCATAAAATGTAGATCTTAACACAATTCTATAATAATGCAAAAGTTTTCAGACATAAACAATAAATTTTCGCAGTTAAGATGCACTTTATTTACGTTGTGAAAAACTGTTAGCTCAGAAGACAAAATCTGATGTATTAATTTTTCTTTATCAACTTAATTCAGAGGTTTTAAATGAAAAAGTTGCTAGTATTACAATAATTACAAAAATTAGTGATAAAGTAAATAATTTGGTCCAGGTATATACAGGCTATGTTTATAAAGTAAATTTAACAATGAAATTTAAAATCTGCCCAAATTCCTGAAGAATTTAAAGATACTCTATTTTGATATGTGTAAGAGAGATTTGATAATGTTTATATTACTTTAAAGCAGGGTTGGGTTTCTTCCAGGACAGTGGAAGAAACTGGAAAAAACCAGAAGAAACCAACCAAAAGACAAAACCAGATGTTCAATATTAAAATTTATGAACTATATAAACTCAAAGTATAAATATAATGCCAAATCTAAACTATAATTCAATTAATATTAAAAATATCTTTAGAAAAATAAGTTATTTGATAACAAACACTAAGTATATACAGGTAATGGGTTTTTTCTTTTCAATGTTAATATTATTATACATTCAAACAGTACAAGTGATAATAATTATGGAATTTTTAGCCATAATATTTGCACTTTTTTTTTTTTTTTAAAGGATACAACTTTTTGTATAAACTCGAAGCTGGTACCCAATGAACTGTATCAATAAGTAAGATACCTACTTTTAAACTGTCCTGCAAGCTCTCTAGGATAAAAAAAAAAAAAAAAAAAAAAATCCATAGTTTGTATTTATCTATTTTAAGTTGAAAAATAAAAGTGCAATATTGAACTACGAAAAAACTTTTCGTTTGTTTTACAGTCAACTCCCTCTAACTCTCAAAAGTTTTGTCCAGAGGTTGTGCAGATAATAGGAATTTGCAAATTAGAGATCATTGCCTTTGTTTACAGTTTTCTTTTACAGATGCAAAGTCAGTTATTATTAATTAGACATCAAAACGGAAAGACGATTTTTAATAAATTTTAGAATAAACATTTCTTTAATATTTAATAAAACTAATCTATCACATTCATATATGATGGTAAATAATTTAAGCATATTCAAATAATAGGTACCTATAAAATGTAAACAAACATATTTAGAAAATACGAAACAAAATATATTTGAAAGTCTGGAAATAATATTTATCGCTGATTAATTTTGTTAAACATTCATGTAATAGTGGTTTATTTTCAGCGTCAGTCTGTATGAATTGCAGGATAATAAATAGAATGTTACTCTCCCCCCTTCTCCACTTGTGTTTCAAAGTAAGGGTTATGCTAAAAGTTTGATAAAAAATAATTATAAGATAAAAAAAAAACTTTTTATATACCATGTTTTTAAATTTTCTGATGAGTCATTAATAAAATACGTGAGGCTAAAAAATAATATTTAAGCACGTGAAATCAGTTCAGTGAAATAATAGTGAAAAAAAAGTTGGTTTTAAAAATAAAATATTACTCCTTTTAGAACAATGTATATTAGCCACGTACATTAGCACTTATCAATGTGTATAAAATTTTAAAACTGATAATGGCATCAATTTTTGTGAAATGCATAATTTAACTTTTTATCATTTTTCCACATTCACGTTGAATTAAAAGTATTTATTTTTATGTCGAAAGAAAATGAACTCATATTTTTTTTTTTTTTTTGGCAACAATTAAATTATATCTAATTTTTTAATGGCTATTTTATTGCTATTAAGAGCTTATTATTTTCATATTTTAATTAATTAAAAGAAAACTATTCGAAAATCTGACTTTGAAGTCAGAACCGTGTTGTCACCGGGTTCTGAGTTACTGTGAACGATGAAATGAATGGTTCACATATCTTTCATGGCATTTTTTACTTTCTGAAAACACATAGGTAAGGAAAGTATTGTAATCATGACAAAAATTTGACTTTGTTATGTTAGTGTATCTATATGTTTTCAGGTCCCATAAGTTCATTTTTGCTATTTTTACAATGATGTATGTATGTCTGAGTAGAGTGAACACAATATTGTCTAAATGCTTTGATCAAATGAACTAAAAATTAGTACATATGTTATAGGTTATCGCAGCACAAACTGTATACATCTTGGAGAATCCAGAACAATTTTTTTTTTCCTTTACCAGAATACAAAGATAAATTCTTTATCATTATAGCCTATGGGCTCAGATAATCTAAAGTGTGATAGCATCTAAATTCCTTAATCAAATCAGCTGAAACTTCATATACATGTTAGAGGTCACTGTCGAATGAATTGTATTGATTTATTTTGGTGAATCTAGTATTTATAGCTTTTTTTTAAGGGGAATAATGAAAAATTCTGTAATATTATATAGTCTGAAAATTATTAAAAACATGATGGTGCCAGAATGCCTCATTTGATTGAACTTTAATTTCATATACAAGTTATATGTCACACAAACTGTATACATTTTGGTGAATCTAACACTATTAGTTCTTTTACAGAGATGCACAAAAGAATTTGTGTACATACCATTTCATTAAACAATATACTATTTGGGAACAGATAATCAAACACTTATTATAATTTTCTCGTTTGTTTATTTAATGACTTCTCTTACTTCATTTTATTTAAACAACAGTGAATTACTTAATGTTCAGAAATTCGATTGGAGTCACTCAACATTTCTATTATTTCTCTTAAAGCTTCTGCATATATTGTTAAAGACATTACTTTTCTTGTGAAAAAATAAATAAGTTTTCTATGTGGAAGTAAAATTTAATTTTGTATATTTTTCATTTGGAATTTCTATTACCAAGTAATATTTTTTTTACAAAATTAAAATAAGAATATAAAATTATCAAATGATTAAGTATGTAAATTTGATCTTTTAAATTCTTGGATAAAAAAAATGGCATAATGCAAATGAAATGTTATATAGAAATGAAAGCTTAGCTTTGAAAGGACATGAAGACATAAATTGATAAAAACATTCTATCTACATTTATGAGATTTTTTTTTTTTTTTTTTTTTTAAACCAAGTATAGAAGTATTAAATCAGACATTTCCATGTTAAGTACAAAAATAACAAAGAAACAAATTATTTTTAAGATTATAATCGTCTATGTATTGATCAATCATGTCGTTTGTGAAAAACTTTAATATTGAAAATAATCTCTTTCATGGGGGGGGGGGGGGGGGGGGGATTAAGTTCTTTTTTTTTTATTGTCAACATTATGTACTGAAGATAACTCAACATTATGCATAAATTCTTTTTCTGGCTTGTTTTTAAAGATTTAAATATAGCATTAAATAACTTTTTTTTTTCCCTTTTAATATCCAGTATGATAATATTATAATAGTCCACCACAACATATTTACTTTGTTACATCTACAAACTGTACATAACCAATGTAATTAGCATTTTCTTCATTTTTTTTTTAATTACTTTTTATTAATTAAATTATTAATTTTTAAAAAACTATTTCTATTGCTAAAAGTGGTAATTTAAAGTTAAAACTGCAATTTATTGTTTTAACAGAATACTTTTATGCACTAAACATGTACAGTTCAATGGATTTTATTTTGTCCAGTTCTGTGTGGTTTTTTCCAGTTTTGTCCGGTGTCCCAGACTTTTGACAAAAAAGTGGACAAAATAACAACCCTGCAATTGAGAACTACAAAATCTGCACAACTCAAATTTTGTTAATTTCAGTTCATAAAATAAATATTATATTTAAGCCAGAAAAATTGGATAAATCTAACAAAATGAAGAAAGTGCACTACAGCAGCATTTCACTGTAGTAGTACATGTAAGAAATCTCTGCTTTTTTTTTTTTTTTTTTTTTTTTTTTGGGGGGGGGGGGAGGAATATTACTATGTTTAAGTACAATTTAATTTTTCTCTTTCTACATTCTTGTGCCACATTAAGATGTATATAATAAAGGAATAAACTAAAACGAGTACTGATCTGAGGCTAAAAAATTTTCTGTGTTTTTCAGGAAAATTTCCAAAGCAATTATTTTAGTAAATTTTTTACACTAATCACAGTACAGTTAAGTTTCAGTAATGTTAGATATAGTATGAAAAACAAAAGTTTTTAATTAGATATTTAAAATATTACTAGATATATGTTTTGAGCAACTTGCTCCAGAAGGAGAAGGTTAATGTAATACAAGTTATCTATAGTTGCTAATTAGAGTTTTGAATGTCCTTACAACATCTTTGTGTGAATGCAGTTATAAAGCATTTGGCGACATAATAAAATATAATATTGAAATATTAGTCACTGCGGTACTGCTGAGTTTCTATTTTTCAAGATATTCATTTGATAAATGATGATACAGCAATGCTTTTCAAACTATGGCAGCAATTCTGATTTAGGTCATTTCATGGTCTCTGCTTCTGAAAATGTCTCAGCCAGTTGAAATTTAGTTATGATCTTGGTCAAATTTTCAATTAAAAAGAAAACTTAAAAAAATAAAATCCATAATCACAAAATATGCATGTTGAAAATTTTAGAGAAAAATCTTATAAAATTACATTTTTTTTTTTTTAAATCTCTTTTTAAAACTAATTTCTAAAATGGGAGAAAAAATTAAAAAACCAATTGTGCTTTTTATGCAAGCAACAGGAAATACAATTGCCTAAATAAGGTAAAGATACCAGTGTTCACCATCCTTAAAATTTGTCTCAGAGTTTACCACCCTTACATGACATGTTGAAATAAACTTTTAATAGCATCTATGAATTTGAATCTGCTCGCGCTAGATTCCCTAGAACTGGAGAATCTAGCTTGAGCTGATTCAAATTCTAGATGTTAATTAACGGTTATTTTAACATGTCTTTTGTGAGGGTGGTGACCATTGGTGTCTTTACCTTAAATAAAAAAGCTTAAGTTTAAATAAAATTTGGTCTAATATATTAAATGAATGTCACCATAATTTATAACTAGAAATTTGGAAATCTACCTGAAAGAAAGTAGCACTTCATTTATTTAAAATACCTAAAATTGAGTAATACTTGAAAAACTCATACTGAGTTTCACATTTAAAGTTTTTAAAAATTAACAATAAAAAAGTAGAAACAAAATCTTAAAATTTCCTTCCTTTTTTTATGGAGGGGGGGGGGGGATAGAGAATTAGATCCATTATCCAATACTAGTAGAACTTGGATTTTGTGTTTGCAAGTTATGCTTAAAAATAAAACAAATAAATTAAAAATCAAAAGAATTTTGATGAAATGCACTATTACATGGTCTCTATCCTTTGCCAATCACCTTGTACAATTTCTCTGCCAATGGCAGCTAAAACTCATGTTATTCTATGAAGAAATTTGTTATGAAAATTACTCATTATTCAATTTTTTTTTTTTTTTTTAAATTTAAATTCAAAAATTTATAACTGTTATATTTTTTCTTGTTTTTCTAAAACAGTTTTTTGTTTTTAATTTTTTATGTTTCTTTTTGAAGTTATAAAGTGCAAAAAAAGGAATTTTGTTTAATTTTTTTTTGCACTTCATAGCTTCAAAATGAATTATAAAAAATTAAGCAAATTTTGGGAAAAGCAAAAACCAAATTCAATTCTGGAATTTTTAGCTTAAAACGGGGCAGCCATCCCCTCTGTAGAGGATCAAAATTGTGATGGCATGTCTACAGACCACTCTTAGGGTGTCATTCACCGATAGTAAGATTTGATTTGAGAAGTATTCATGTGACACTAGTGCTATCACTAGTGTCACATGAATACTTCTCAACCTCTAGATTTTTTTTTATTATTATTAGAAAAACAGAATAATAATAATAAAAAAAAAAACACTGGCAAGGGAACATTCAAAAGGTGTCGTCTTCAAAAAATATATGTGATGCTACTCTTTATAAAACACCAGAAAGTGAAAAATTATCGGCTGAAATGAATTACAGTGACCACAAAAAATTATCAAAATTATGCATTTTTGGCGATTTAGCACTCTTAAGCTGTAAGTTTGCTAGCACCGAGGTTGCCGTGTATGAACAGAACTGTGTTTTGCTTCTGTGCCAAGTACTCAAAATGTCAAAATCAATCACCTAACAGTGTGAAATTGCCAAATATGTTTAATTTTGATAATTTTTTGTGCTCGCTCTATTGTGCTCATTTCAGCCAATAAAATTTTCACTTTCTGGTGTTTTATGAAGAGTAGTATCACATATATTTTTTTCAATATTTTTTGAAGATGACACCTTTTGAATGTTTCCTTGTGAGCAATTCTTAAAACTATTTTCTCTGATATAATTAAATGGGATTGAGCTACTGTCAATGATATGTGGCGAGTCTTCGAGAGCTACAGAATGCACAGACACACCATATTTATGTCGATTACTCAACCATCCTACATATATAACAGTCATTAAAAATTACCATAGTTTTCTAGCTTAATGCATGCTTTAAACCATTAAATCATAATTTTTATGTTTTGTTTATTAATTACTTTTTGAATTGATTAATTATTTATATTTTTCTTTGAATATTTTTGTTTACTTCAATGTATTAGTTTTATTTTACAAAACCCACATATTTAGAAAAAACTGTAAATATTCTTGGAAATCCACAAGCCTAAAAATAAATAGTATGCATTTTTCCAATGCATAATATATATATGTATATGCATACATACATACATAAATAATGTTCATCTTGCTTTTGAATATGAGCTTACTGCTGTAAATTAAAATGTTTTATTACACAATAGAAGCGAGCTATTTTCAATAATGTATTGAAAATAATAATTCCTTTTTTATTCTCTGAACAAACAGCTTTAAAATTTTTAAACAGAATAGCCCTTGCTTTAAATCACAAGATGGTTGATGCTGGACAAGCTTATGATTTATTCAACATAAACTAATTTTACTAACAAATTGAAATATGCTAATGAGTTATTTCATGACAATGTGCTTCAACGACTGTCCCTGTGACAGAAAATTTTTATGCTTTCTGTGATAAGCCTCGTTCGTGCAACCTTTTCTGCAAGACAATATTGACATATTTTCTAATTTACACATAATATGTACCCATAAATATAAAGATATCAGCATTATTAATAGACTGTTGAAGAATCTTTAAATAGAAGACACGAGTTTCTATATTTTACTGAAATTTAGGAGTATCTTTAATTTTTATGTGCAAGTGATAATTTCTTTACTTAAACAATGTCGCTGTGTCACCTAAATTCTACTACAAGGATGAGTGCTAATCAAAAATTGTAACTATGAATAAATATAATTTGATATTTTAATTTATTTCATACGAACAAATAATCTTGAATGTTTCTGCTGTATGATTCGCCATGTTTATTCTAATTATCTGATGCAATGACACAATCTTATATAATAAGTGATTCAAAGAAATAGGAAATAAAACTACAAAAAAAAAAAAAAAAAAAAAATTGCTCTTTAGCTTCTGCTCAATTTTATATTTGTGAAATTACCATGCTAATTTCATAACAACACAATACTTACTGCTTTATTTAATTCTGAATTTGTCATGGCAGAAAATTCAATGTTTAAGTTAAAGGCAATTGATACAACATAAATAAAGAAAAGCACTACAAATTATGTGATAAATATCTGAGAAGCATTTATTTACTTTATTACATTAGGTTGAAACTATGTACTCAAATATAAAAAATGCATAAGCTTAAGTTATTTACATTTTAGGAAAAAAGTTTGAAATGGGTAATAAAGGAATGATTTATTTAGATATAAATAATATATATATTTTTTTTTTTTTGGTGGGGGGGGGGCAAACATGTTATTTCTTTTAGTAGTTCACAATTGGCAGAAAATATAAACTGCTTTAAGCATCTTCAGATACTTCTCCTGCATTGTGGTTTTTAAATGCATAGTTACATTATCTTATAAATAAGCTGAAACTTCATTTCATATTACTAAATTATTCCAGATAAACTATGCTAGTTACTTCATACAATATTTAGTAAAAAAGTATATATATAAATAATTAAAAATTATACAATAACAATTTTTTATTAATATTCAACTTTAAGAAAATAAAAATCAG
>CAWVNO010000569.1:0-30934 GCA_963930645.1 Salticus scenicus | reverse complement strand
CGATCGCAATCACTTCCAGAATCTGCCCCACGAAGTCTACTTTCATGATAAAGCACGAGGGACCTGCCAAAGTTAAACCATTTGGCCAGGAGAGCCCTTTTTTGAAGGCATGTGCTCGATTTCGTCGCCAAATTTTTTTGTCGAATTTTACGACATCTCATTTTTAAAAGTCGATTCCACAGCAGCTAATAGAGCTTTGCGATCGCAATCACTTCCAGAATGTGCAAAAGATATTCTAGTTTCATAACAGACCAGCAGGGACCTGCCAAAGTTAAACCATTTGGCCAGGAGAGCCCTTTTATGCAGACTTTTGCCAGATTTCGATACCCAAAATTTTTGCGATTTTCGCAGAATTTTTTTCAAAAGCCGATTCCAAAGCAACTAATAGAGCTTTGCGATCGCAATCACTTCCAGAATCTGCCCCACGAAGTCTACTTTCATGATAAAGCACGAGGGACCTGCCAAAGTTAAACCATTTGGCCAGGAGAGCCCTTTTTTGAAGGCATGTGCTCGATTTCGTCGCCAAATTTTTTTGTCGAATTTTACGACATCTCATTTTTAAAAGTCGATTCCACAGCAGCTAATAGAGCTTTGCGATCGCAATCACTTCCAGAATGTGCAAAAGATATTCTAGTTTCATAACAGACCAGCAGGGACCTGCCAAAGTTAAACCATTTGGCCAGGAGAGCCCTTTTATGCAGACTTTTGCCAGATTTCGATACCCAAAATTTTTGCGATTTTCGCAGAATTTTTTTCAAAAGCCGATTCCAAAGCAACTAATAGAGCTTTGCGATCGCAATCACTTCCAGAATCTGCCCCACGAAGTCTACTTTCATGATAAAGCACGAGGGACCTGCCAAAGTTAAACCATTTGGCCAGGAGAGCCCTTTTTTGAAGGCATGTGCTCGATTTCGTCGCCAAATTTTTTTGTCGAATTTTACGACATCTCATTTTTAAAAGTCGATTCCACAGCAGCTAATAGAGCTTTGCGATCGCAATCACTTCCAGAATGTGCAAAAGATATTCTAGTTTCATAACAGACCAGCAGGGACCTGCCAAAGTTAAACCATTTGGCCAGGAGAGCCCTTTTATGCAGACTTTTGCCAGATTTCGATACCCAAAATTTTTGCGATTTTCGCAGAATTTTTTTCAAAAGCCGATTCCAAAGCAACTAATAGAGCTTTGCGATCGCAATCACTTCCAGAATCTGCCCCACGAAGTCTACTTTCATGATAAAGCACGAGGGACCTGCCAAAGTTAAACCATTTGGCCAGGAGAGCCCTTTTTTGAAGGCATGTGCTCGATTTCGTCGCCAAATTTTTTTGTCGAATTTTACGACATCTCATTTTTAAAAGTCGATTCCACAGCAGCTAATAGAGCTTTGCGATCGCAATCACTTCCAGAATGTGCAAAAGATATTCTAGTTTCATAACAGACCAGCAGGGACCTGCCAAAGTTAAACCATTTGGCCAGGAGAGCCCTTTTATGCAGACTTTTGCCAGATTTCGATACCCAAAATTTTTGCGATTTTCGCAGAATTTTTTTCAAAAGCCGATTCCAAAGCAACTAATAGAGCTTTGCGATCGCAATCACTTCCAGAATCTGCCCCACGAAGTCTACTTTCATGATAAAGCACGAGGGACCTGCCAAAGTTAAACCATTTGGCCAGGAGAGCCCTTTTTTGAAGGCATGTGCTCGATTTCGTCGCCAAATTTTTTTGTCGAATTTTACGACATCTCATTTTTAAAAGTCGATTCCACAGCAGCTAATAGAGCTTTGCGATCGCAATCACTTCCAGAATGTGCAAAAGATATTCTAGTTTCATAACAGACCAGCAGGGACCTGCCAAAGTTAAACCATTTGGCCAGGAGAGCCCTTTTATGCAGACTTTTGCCAGATTTCGATACCCAAAATTTTTGCGATTTTCGCAGAATTTTTTTCAAAAGCCGATTCCAAAGCAACTAATAGAGCTTTGCGATCGCAATCACTTCCAGAATCTGCCCCACGAAGTCTACTTTCATGATAAAGCACGAGGGACCTGCCAAAGTTAAACCATTTGGCCAGGAGAGCCCTTTTTTGAAGGCATGTGCTCGATTTCGTCGCCAAATTTTTTTGTCGAATTTTACGACATCTCATTTTTAAAAGTCGATTCCACAGCAGCTAATAGAGCTTTGCGATCGCAATCACTTCCAGAATGTGCAAAAGATATTCTAGTTTCATAACAGACCAGCAGGGACCTGCCAAAGTTAAACCATTTGGCCAGGAGAGCCCTTTTATGCAGACTTTTGCCAGATTTCGATACCCAAAATTTTTGCGATTTTCGCAGAATTTTTTTCAAAAGCCGATTCCAAAGCAACTAATAGAGCTTTGCGATCGCAATCACTTCCAGAATCTGCCCCACGAAGTCTACTTTCATGATAAAGCACGAGGGACCTGCCAAAGTTAAACCATTTGGCCAGGAGAGCCCTTTTTTGAAGGCATGTGCTCGATTTCGTCGCCAAATTTTTTTGTCGAATTTTACGACATCTCATTTTTAAAAGTCGATTCCACAGCAGCTAATAGAGCTTTGCGATCGCAATCACTTCCAGAATGTGCAAAAGATATTCTAGTTTCATAACAGACCAGCAGGGACCTGCCAAAGTTAAACCATTTGGCCAGGAGAGCCCTTTTATGCAGACTTTTGCCAGATTTCGATACCCAAAATTTTTGCGATTTTCGCAGAATTTTTTTCAAAAGCCGATTCCAAAGCAACTAATAGAGCTTTGCGATCGCAATCACTTCCAGAATCTGCCCCACGAAGTCTACTTTCATGATAAAGCACGAGGGACCTGCCAAAGTTAAACCATTTGGCCAGGAGAGCCCTTTTTTGAAGGCATGTGCTCGATTTCGTCGCCAAATTTTTTTGTCGAATTTTACGACATCTCATTTTTAAAAGTCGATTCCACAGCAGCTAATAGAGCTTTGCGATCGCAATCACTTCCAGAATGTGCAAAAGATATTCTAGTTTCATAACAGACCAGCAGGGACCTGCCAAAGTTAAACCATTTGGCCAGGAGAGCCCTTTTATGCAGACTTTTGCCAGATTTCGATACCCAAAATTTTTGCGATTTTCGCAGAATTTTTTTCAAAAGCCGATTCCAAAGCAACTAATAGAGCTTTGCGATCGCAATCACTTCCAGAATCTGCCCCACGAAGTCTACTTTCATGATAAAGCACGAGGGACCTGCCAAAGTTAAACCATTTGGCCAGGAGAGCCCTTTTTTGAAGGCATGTGCTCGATTTCGTCGCCAAATTTTTTTGTCGAATTTTACGACATCTCATTTTTAAAAGTCGATTCCACAGCAGCTAATAGAGCTTTGCGATCGCAATCACTTCCAGAATGTGCAAAAGATATTCTAGTTTCATAACAGACCAGCAGGGACCTGCCAAAGTTAAACCATTTGGCCAGGAGAGCCCTTTTATGCAGACTTTTGCCAGATTTCGATACCCAAAATTTTTGCGATTTTCGCAGAATTTTTTTCAAAAGCCGATTCCAAAGCAACTAATAGAGCTTTGCGATCGCAATCACTTCCAGAATCTGCCCCACGAAGTCTACTTTCATGATAAAGCACGAGGGACCTGCCAAAGTTAAACCATTTGGCCAGGAGAGCCCTTTTTTGAAGGCATGTGCTCGATTTCGTCGCCAAATTTTTTTGTCGAATTTTACGACATCTCATTTTTAAAAGTCGATTCCACAGCAGCTAATAGAGCTTTGCGATCGCAATCACTTCCAGAATGTGCAAAAGATATTCTAGTTTCATAACAGACCAGCAGGGACCTGCCAAAGTTAAACCATTTGGCCAGGAGAGCCCTTTTATGCAGACTTTTGCCAGATTTCGATACCCAAAATTTTTGCGATTTTCGCAGAATTTTTTTCAAAAGCCGATTCCAAAGCAACTAATAGAGCTTTGCGATCGCAATCACTTCCAGAATCTGCCCCACGAAGTCTACTTTCATGATAAAGCACGAGGGACCTGCCAAAGTTAAACCATTTGGCCAGGAGAGCCCTTTTTTGAAGGCATGTGCTCGATTTCGTCGCCAAATTTTTTTGTCGAATTTTACGACATCTCATTTTTAAAAGTCGATTCCACAGCAGCTAATAGAGCTTTGCGATCGCAATCACTTCCAGAATGTGCAAAAGATATTCTAGTTTCATAACAGACCAGCAGGGACCTGCCAAAGTTAAACCATTTGGCCAGGAGAGCCCTTTTATGCAGACTTTTGCCAGATTTCGATACCCAAAATTTTTGCGATTTTCGCAGAATTTTTTTCAAAAGCCGATTCCAAAGCAACTAATAGAGCTTTGCGATCGCAATCACTTCCAGAATCTGCCCCACGAAGTCTACTTTCATGATAAAGCACGAGGGACCTGCCAAAGTTAAACCATTTGGCCAGGAGAGCCCTTTTTTGAAGGCATGTGCTCGATTTCGTCGCCAAATTTTTTTGTCGAATTTTACGACATCTCATTTTTAAAAGTCGATTCCACAGCAGCTAATAGAGCTTTGCGATCGCAATCACTTCCAGAATGTGCAAAAGATATTCTAGTTTCATAACAGACCAGCAGGGACCTGCCAAAGTTAAACCATTTGGCCAGGAGAGCCCTTTTATGCAGACTTTTGCCAGATTTCGATACCCAAAATTTTTGCGATTTTCGCAGAATTTTTTTCAAAAGCCGATTCCAAAGCAACTAATAGAGCTTTGCGATCGCAATCACTTCCAGAATCTGCCCCACGAAGTCTACTTTCATGATAAAGCACGAGGGACCTGCCAAAGTTAAACCATTTGGCCAGGAGAGCCCTTTTTTGAAGGCATGTGCTCGATTTCGTCGCCAAATTTTTTTGTCGAATTTTACGACATCTCATTTTTAAAAGTCGATTCCACAGCAGCTAATAGAGCTTTGCGATCGCAATCACTTCCAGAATGTGCAAAAGATATTCTAGTTTCATAACAGACCAGCAGGGACCTGCCAAAGTTAAACCATTTGGCCAGGAGAGCCCTTTTATGCAGACTTTTGCCAGATTTCGATACCCAAAATTTTTGCGATTTTCGCAGAATTTTTTTCAAAAGCCGATTCCAAAGCAACTAATAGAGCTTTGCGATCGCAATCACTTCCAGAATCTGCCCCACGAAGTCTACTTTCATGATAAAGCACGAGGGACCTGCCAAAGTTAAACCATTTGGCCAGGAGAGCCCTTTTTTGAAGGCATGTGCTCGATTTCGTCGCCAAATTTTTTTGTCGAATTTTACGACATCTCATTTTTAAAAGTCGATTCCACAGCAGCTAATAGAGCTTTGCGATCGCAATCACTTCCAGAATGTGCAAAAGATATTCTAGTTTCATAACAGACCAGCAGGGACCTGCCAAAGTTAAACCATTTGGCCAGGAGAGCCCTTTTATGCAGACTTTTGCCAGATTTCGATACCCAAAATTTTTGCGATTTTCGCAGAATTTTTTTCAAAAGCCGATTCCAAAGCAACTAATAGAGCTTTGCGATCGCAATCACTTCCAGAATCTGCCCCACGAAGTCTACTTTCATGATAAAGCACGAGGGACCTGCCAAAGTTAAACCATTTGGCCAGGAGAGCCCTTTTTTGAAGGCATGTGCTCGATTTCGTCGCCAAATTTTTTTGTCGAATTTTACGACATCTCATTTTTAAAAGTCGATTCCACAGCAGCTAATAGAGCTTTGCGATCGCAATCACTTCCAGAATGTGCAAAAGATATTCTAGTTTCATAACAGACCAGCAGGGACCTGCCAAAGTTAAACCATTTGGCCAGGAGAGCCCTTTTATGCAGACTTTTGCCAGATTTCGATACCCAAAATTTTTGCGATTTTCGCAGAATTTTTTTCAAAAGCCGATTCCAAAGCAACTAATAGAGCTTTGCGATCGCAATCACTTCCAGAATCTGCCCCACGAAGTCTACTTTCATGATAAAGCACGAGGGACCTGCCAAAGTTAAACCATTTGGCCAGGAGAGCCCTTTTTTGAAGGCATGTGCTCGATTTCGTCGCCAAATTTTTTTGTCGAATTTTACGACATCTCATTTTTAAAAGTCGATTCCACAGCAGCTAATAGAGCTTTGCGATCGCAATCACTTCCAGAATGTGCAAAAGATATTCTAGTTTCATAACAGACCAGCAGGGACCTGCCAAAGTTAAACCATTTGGCCAGGAGAGCCCTTTTATGCAGACTTTTGCCAGATTTCGATACCCAAAATTTTTGCGATTTTCGCAGAATTTTTTTCAAAAGCCGATTCCAAAGCAACTAATAGAGCTTTGCGATCGCAATCACTTCCAGAATCTGCCCCACGAAGTCTACTTTCATGATAAAGCACGAGGGACCTGCCAAAGTTAAACCATTTGGCCAGGAGAGCCCTTTTTTGAAGGCATGTGCTCGATTTCGTCGCCAAATTTTTTTGTCGAATTTTACGACATCTCATTTTTAAAAGTCGATTCCACAGCAGCTAATAGAGCTTTGCGATCGCAATCACTTCCAGAATGTGCAAAAGATATTCTAGTTTCATAACAGACCAGCAGGGACCTGCCAAAGTTAAACCATTTGGCCAGGAGAGCCCTTTTATGCAGACTTTTGCCAGATTTCGATACCCAAAATTTTTGCGATTTTCGCAGAATTTTTTTCAAAAGCCGATTCCAAAGCAACTAATAGAGCTTTGCGATCGCAATCACTTCCAGAATCTGCCCCACGAAGTCTACTTTCATGATAAAGCACGAGGGACCTGCCAAAGTTAAACCATTTGGCCAGGAGAGCCCTTTTTTGAAGGCATGTGCTCGATTTCGTCGCCAAATTTTTTTGTCGAATTTTACGACATCTCATTTTTAAAAGTCGATTCCACAGCAGCTAATAGAGCTTTGCGATCGCAATCACTTCCAGAATGTGCAAAAGATATTCTAGTTTCATAACAGACCAGCAGGGACCTGCCAAAGTTAAACCATTTGGCCAGGAGAGCCCTTTTATGCAGACTTTTGCCAGATTTCGATACCCAAAATTTTTGCGATTTTCGCAGAATTTTTTTCAAAAGCCGATTCCAAAGCAACTAATAGAGCTTTGCGATCGCAATCACTTCCAGAATCTGCCCCACGAAGTCTACTTTCATGATAAAGCACGAGGGACCTGCCAAAGTTAAACCATTTGGCCAGGAGAGCCCTTTTTTGAAGGCATGTGCTCGATTTCGTCGCCAAATTTTTTTGTCGAATTTTACGACATCTCATTTTTAAAAGTCGATTCCACAGCAGCTAATAGAGCTTTGCGATCGCAATCACTTCCAGAATGTGCAAAAGATATTCTAGTTTCATAACAGACCAGCAGGGACCTGCCAAAGTTAAACCATTTGGCCAGGAGAGCCCTTTTATGCAGACTTTTGCCAGATTTCGATACCCAAAATTTTTGCGATTTTCGCAGAATTTTTTTCAAAAGCCGATTCCAAAGCAACTAATAGAGCTTTGCGATCGCAATCACTTCCAGAATCTGCCCCACGAAGTCTACTTTCATGATAAAGCACGAGGGACCTGCCAAAGTTAAACCATTTGGCCAGGAGAGCCCTTTTTTGAAGGCATGTGCTCGATTTCGTCGCCAAATTTTTTTGTCGAATTTTACGACATCTCATTTTTAAAAGTCGATTCCACAGCAGCTAATAGAGCTTTGCGATCGCAATCACTTCCAGAATGTGCAAAAGATATTCTAGTTTCATAACAGACCAGCAGGGACCTGCCAAAGTTAAACCATTTGGCCAGGAGAGCCCTTTTATGCAGACTTTTGCCAGATTTCGATACCCAAAATTTTTGCGATTTTCGCAGAATTTTTTTCAAAAGCCGATTCCAAAGCAACTAATAGAGCTTTGCGATCGCAATCACTTCCAGAATCTGCCCCACGAAGTCTACTTTCATGATAAAGCACGAGGGACCTGCCAAAGTTAAACCATTTGGCCAGGAGAGCCCTTTTTTGAAGGCATGTGCTCGATTTCGTCGCCAAATTTTTTTGTCGAATTTTACGACATCTCATTTTTAAAAGTCGATTCCACAGCAGCTAATAGAGCTTTGCGATCGCAATCACTTCCAGAATGTGCAAAAGATATTCTAGTTTCATAACAGACCAGCAGGGACCTGCCAAAGTTAAACCATTTGGCCAGGAGAGCCCTTTTATGCAGACTTTTGCCAGATTTCGATACCCAAAATTTTTGCGATTTTCGCAGAATTTTTTTCAAAAGCCGATTCCAAAGCAACTAATAGAGCTTTGCGATCGCAATCACTTCCAGAATCTGCCCCACGAAGTCTACTTTCATGATAAAGCACGAGGGACCTGCCAAAGTTAAACCATTTGGCCAGGAGAGCCCTTTTTTGAAGGCATGTGCTCGATTTCGTCGCCAAATTTTTTTGTCGAATTTTACGACATCTCATTTTTAAAAGTCGATTCCACAGCAGCTAATAGAGCTTTGCGATCGCAATCACTTCCAGAATGTGCAAAAGATATTCTAGTTTCATAACAGACCAGCAGGGACCTGCCAAAGTTAAACCATTTGGCCAGGAGAGCCCTTTTATGCAGACTTTTGCCAGATTTCGATACCCAAAATTTTTGCGATTTTCGCAGAATTTTTTTCAAAAGCCGATTCCAAAGCAACTAATAGAGCTTTGCGATCGCAATCACTTCCAGAATCTGCCCCACGAAGTCTACTTTCATGATAAAGCACGAGGGACCTGCCAAAGTTAAACCATTTGGCCAGGAGAGCCCTTTTTTGAAGGCATGTGCTCGATTTCGTCGCCAAATTTTTTTGTCGAATTTTACGACATCTCATTTTTAAAAGTCGATTCCACAGCAGCTAATAGAGCTTTGCGATCGCAATCACTTCCAGAATGTGCAAAAGATATTCTAGTTTCATAACAGACCAGCAGGGACCTGCCAAAGTTAAACCATTTGGCCAGGAGAGCCCTTTTATGCAGACTTTTGCCAGATTTCGATACCCAAAATTTTTGCGATTTTCGCAGAATTTTTTTCAAAAGCCGATTCCAAAGCAACTAATAGAGCTTTGCGATCGCAATCACTTCCAGAATCTGCCCCACGAAGTCTACTTTCATGATAAAGCACGAGGGACCTGCCAAAGTTAAACCATTTGGCCAGGAGAGCCCTTTTTTGAAGGCATGTGCTCGATTTCGTCGCCAAATTTTTTTGTCGAATTTTACGACATCTCATTTTTAAAAGTCGATTCCACAGCAGCTAATAGAGCTTTGCGATCGCAATCACTTCCAGAATGTGCAAAAGATATTCTAGTTTCATAACAGACCAGCAGGGACCTGCCAAAGTTAAACCATTTGGCCAGGAGAGCCCTTTTATGCAGACTTTTGCCAGATTTCGATACCCAAAATTTTTGCGATTTTCGCAGAATTTTTTTCAAAAGCCGATTCCAAAGCAACTAATAGAGCTTTGCGATCGCAATCACTTCCAGAATCTGCCCCACGAAGTCTACTTTCATGATAAAGCACGAGGGACCTGCCAAAGTTAAACCATTTGGCCAGGAGAGCCCTTTTTTGAAGGCATGTGCTCGATTTCGTCGCCAAATTTTTTTGTCGAATTTTACGACATCTCATTTTTAAAAGTCGATTCCACAGCAGCTAATAGAGCTTTGCGATCGCAATCACTTCCAGAATGTGCAAAAGATATTCTAGTTTCATAACAGACCAGCAGGGACCTGCCAAAGTTAAACCATTTGGCCAGGAGAGCCCTTTTATGCAGACTTTTGCCAGATTTCGATACCCAAAATTTTTGCGATTTTCGCAGAATTTTTTTCAAAAGCCGATTCCAAAGCAACTAATAGAGCTTTGCGATCGCAATCACTTCCAGAATCTGCCCCACGAAGTCTACTTTCATGATAAAGCACGAGGGACCTGCCAAAGTTAAACCATTTGGCCAGGAGAGCCCTTTTTTGAAGGCATGTGCTCGATTTCGTCGCCAAATTTTTTTGTCGAATTTTACGACATCTCATTTTTAAAAGTCGATTCCACAGCAGCTAATAGAGCTTTGCGATCGCAATCACTTCCAGAATGTGCAAAAGATATTCTAGTTTCATAACAGACCAGCAGGGACCTGCCAAAGTTAAACCATTTGGCCAGGAGAGCCCTTTTATGCAGACTTTTGCCAGATTTCGATACCCAAAATTTTTGCGATTTTCGCAGAATTTTTTTCAAAAGCCGATTCCAAAGCAACTAATAGAGCTTTGCGATCGCAATCACTTCCAGAATCTGCCCCACGAAGTCTACTTTCATGATAAAGCACGAGGGACCTGCCAAAGTTAAACCATTTGGCCAGGAGAGCCCTTTTTTGAAGGCATGTGCTCGATTTCGTCGCCAAATTTTTTTGTCGAATTTTACGACATCTCATTTTTAAAAGTCGATTCCACAGCAGCTAATAGAGCTTTGCGATCGCAATCACTTCCAGAATGTGCAAAAGATATTCTAGTTTCATAACAGACCAGCAGGGACCTGCCAAAGTTAAACCATTTGGCCAGGAGAGCCCTTTTATGCAGACTTTTGCCAGATTTCGATACCCAAAATTTTTGCGATTTTCGCAGAATTTTTTTCAAAAGCCGATTCCAAAGCAACTAATAGAGCTTTGCGATCGCAATCACTTCCAGAATCTGCCCCACGAAGTCTACTTTCATGATAAAGCACGAGGGACCTGCCAAAGTTAAACCATTTGGCCAGGAGAGCCCTTTTTTGAAGGCATGTGCTCGATTTCGTCGCCAAATTTTTTTGTCGAATTTTACGACATCTCATTTTTAAAAGTCGATTCCACAGCAGCTAATAGAGCTTTGCGATCGCAATCACTTCCAGAATGTGCAAAAGATATTCTAGTTTCATAACAGACCAGCAGGGACCTGCCAAAGTTAAACCATTTGGCCAGGAGAGCCCTTTTATGCAGACTTTTGCCAGATTTCGATACCCAAAATTTTTGCGATTTTCGCAGAATTTTTTTCAAAAGCCGATTCCAAAGCAACTAATAGAGCTTTGCGATCGCAATCACTTCCAGAATCTGCCCCACGAAGTCTACTTTCATGATAAAGCACGAGGGACCTGCCAAAGTTAAACCATTTGGCCAGGAGAGCCCTTTTTTGAAGGCATGTGCTCGATTTCGTCGCCAAATTTTTTTGTCGAATTTTACGACATCTCATTTTTAAAAGTCGATTCCACAGCAGCTAATAGAGCTTTGCGATCGCAATCACTTCCAGAATGTGCAAAAGATATTCTAGTTTCATAACAGACCAGCAGGGACCTGCCAAAGTTAAACCATTTGGCCAGGAGAGCCCTTTTATGCAGACTTTTGCCAGATTTCGATACCCAAAATTTTTGCGATTTTCGCAGAATTTTTTTCAAAAGCCGATTCCAAAGCAACTAATAGAGCTTTGCGATCGCAATCACTTCCAGAATCTGCCCCACGAAGTCTACTTTCATGATAAAGCACGAGGGACCTGCCAAAGTTAAACCATTTGGCCAGGAGAGCCCTTTTTTGAAGGCATGTGCTCGATTTCGTCGCCAAATTTTTTTGTCGAATTTTACGACATCTCATTTTTAAAAGTCGATTCCACAGCAGCTAATAGAGCTTTGCGATCGCAATCACTTCCAGAATGTGCAAAAGATATTCTAGTTTCATAACAGACCAGCAGGGACCTGCCAAAGTTAAACCATTTGGCCAGGAGAGCCCTTTTATGCAGACTTTTGCCAGATTTCGATACCCAAAATTTTTGCGATTTTCGCAGAATTTTTTTCAAAAGCCGATTCCAAAGCAACTAATAGAGCTTTGCGATCGCAATCACTTCCAGAATCTGCCCCACGAAGTCTACTTTCATGATAAAGCACGAGGGACCTGCCAAAGTTAAACCATTTGGCCAGGAGAGCCCTTTTTTGAAGGCATGTGCTCGATTTCGTCGCCAAATTTTTTTGTCGAATTTTACGACATCTCATTTTTAAAAGTCGATTCCACAGCAGCTAATAGAGCTTTGCGATCGCAATCACTTCCAGAATGTGCAAAAGATATTCTAGTTTCATAACAGACCAGCAGGGACCTGCCAAAGTTAAACCATTTGGCCAGGAGAGCCCTTTTATGCAGACTTTTGCCAGATTTCGATACCCAAAATTTTTGCGATTTTCGCAGAATTTTTTTCAAAAGCCGATTCCAAAGCAACTAATAGAGCTTTGCGATCGCAATCACTTCCAGAATCTGCCCCACGAAGTCTACTTTCATGATAAAGCACGAGGGACCTGCCAAAGTTAAACCATTTGGCCAGGAGAGCCCTTTTTTGAAGGCATGTGCTCGATTTCGTCGCCAAATTTTTTTGTCGAATTTTACGACATCTCATTTTTAAAAGTCGATTCCACAGCAGCTAATAGAGCTTTGCGATCGCAATCACTTCCAGAATGTGCAAAAGATATTCTAGTTTCATAACAGACCAGCAGGGACCTGCCAAAGTTAAACCATTTGGCCAGGAGAGCCCTTTTATGCAGACTTTTGCCAGATTTCGATACCCAAAATTTTTGCGATTTTCGCAGAATTTTTTTCAAAAGCCGATTCCAAAGCAACTAATAGAGCTTTGCGATCGCAATCACTTCCAGAATCTGCCCCACGAAGTCTACTTTCATGATAAAGCACGAGGGACCTGCCAAAGTTAAACCATTTGGCCAGGAGAGCCCTTTTTTGAAGGCATGTGCTCGATTTCGTCGCCAAATTTTTTTGTCGAATTTTACGACATCTCATTTTTAAAAGTCGATTCCACAGCAGCTAATAGAGCTTTGCGATCGCAATCACTTCCAGAATGTGCAAAAGATATTCTAGTTTCATAACAGACCAGCAGGGACCTGCCAAAGTTAAACCATTTGGCCAGGAGAGCCCTTTTATGCAGACTTTTGCCAGATTTCGATACCCAAAATTTTTGCGATTTTCGCAGAATTTTTTTCAAAAGCCGATTCCAAAGCAACTAATAGAGCTTTGCGATCGCAATCACTTCCAGAATCTGCCCCACGAAGTCTACTTTCATGATAAAGCACGAGGGACCTGCCAAAGTTAAACCATTTGGCCAGGAGAGCCCTTTTTTGAAGGCATGTGCTCGATTTCGTCGCCAAATTTTTTTGTCGAATTTTACGACATCTCATTTTTAAAAGTCGATTCCACAGCAGCTAATAGAGCTTTGCGATCGCAATCACTTCCAGAATGTGCAAAAGATATTCTAGTTTCATAACAGACCAGCAGGGACCTGCCAAAGTTAAACCATTTGGCCAGGAGAGCCCTTTTATGCAGACTTTTGCCAGATTTCGATACCCAAAATTTTTGCGATTTTCGCAGAATTTTTTTCAAAAGCCGATTCCAAAGCAACTAATAGAGCTTTGCGATCGCAATCACTTCCAGAATCTGCCCCACGAAGTCTACTTTCATGATAAAGCACGAGGGACCTGCCAAAGTTAAACCATTTGGCCAGGAGAGCCCTTTTTTGAAGGCATGTGCTCGATTTCGTCGCCAAATTTTTTTGTCGAATTTTACGACATCTCATTTTTAAAAGTCGATTCCACAGCAGCTAATAGAGCTTTGCGATCGCAATCACTTCCAGAATGTGCAAAAGATATTCTAGTTTCATAACAGACCAGCAGGGACCTGCCAAAGTTAAACCATTTGGCCAGGAGAGCCCTTTTATGCAGACTTTTGCCAGATTTCGATACCCAAAATTTTTGCGATTTTCGCAGAATTTTTTTCAAAAGCCGATTCCAAAGCAACTAATAGAGCTTTGCGATCGCAATCACTTCCAGAATCTGCCCCACGAAGTCTACTTTCATGATAAAGCACGAGGGACCTGCCAAAGTTAAACCATTTGGCCAGGAGAGCCCTTTTTTGAAGGCATGTGCTCGATTTCGTCGCCAAATTTTTTTGTCGAATTTTACGACATCTCATTTTTAAAAGTCGATTCCACAGCAGCTAATAGAGCTTTGCGATCGCAATCACTTCCAGAATGTGCAAAAGATATTCTAGTTTCATAACAGACCAGCAGGGACCTGCCAAAGTTAAACCATTTGGCCAGGAGAGCCCTTTTATGCAGACTTTTGCCAGATTTCGATACCCAAAATTTTTGCGATTTTCGCAGAATTTTTTTCAAAAGCCGATTCCAAAGCAACTAATAGAGCTTTGCGATCGCAATCACTTCCAGAATCTGCCCCACGAAGTCTACTTTCATGATAAAGCACGAGGGACCTGCCAAAGTTAAACCATTTGGCCAGGAGAGCCCTTTTTTGAAGGCATGTGCTCGATTTCGTCGCCAAATTTTTTTGTCGAATTTTACGACATCTCATTTTTAAAAGTCGATTCCACAGCAGCTAACAGAGCTTTGCGATCGCAATCACTTCCAGAATGTGCAAAAGATATTCTAGTTTCATAACAGACCAGCAGGGACCTGCCAAAGTTAAACCATTTGGCCAGGAGAGCCCTTTTATGCAGACTTTTGCCAGATTTCGATACCCAAAATTTTTGCGATTTTCGCAGAATTTTTTTCAAAAGCCGATTCCAAAGCAACTAATAGAGCTTTGCGATCGCAATCACTTCCAGAATCTGCCCCACGAAGTCTACTTTCATGATAAAGCACGAGGGACCTGCCAAAGTTAAACCATTTGGCCAGGAGAGCCCTTTTTTGAAGGCATGTGCTCGATTTCGTCGCCAAATTTTTTTGTCGAATTTTACGACATCTCATTTTTAAAAGTCGATTCCACAGCAGCTAATAGAGCTTTGCGATCGCAATCACTTCCAGAATGTGCAAAAGATATTCTAGTTTCATAACAGACCAGCAGGGACCTGCCAAAGTTAAACCATTTGGCCAGGAGAGCCCTTTTATGCAGACTTTTGCCAGATTTCGATACCCAAAATTTTTGCGATTTTCGCAGAATTTTTTTCAAAAGCCGATTCCAAAGCAACTAATAGAGCTTTGCGATCGCAATCACTTCCAGAATCTGCCCCACGAAGTCTACTTTCATGATAAAGCACGAGGGACCTGCCAAAGTTAAACCATTTGGCCAGGAGAGCCCTTTTTTGAAGGCATGTGCTCGATTTCGTCGCCAAATTTTTTTGTCGAATTTTACGACATCTCATTTTTAAAAGTCGATTCCACAGCAGCTAATAGAGCTTTGCGATCGCAATCACTTCCAGAATGTGCAAAAGATATTCTAGTTTCATAACAGACCAGCAGGGACCTGCCAAAGTTAAACCATTTGGCCAGGAGAGCCCTTTTATGCAGACTTTTGCCAGATTTCGATACCCAAAATTTTTGCGATTTTCGCAGAATTTTTTTCAAAAGCCGATTCCAAAGCAACTAATAGAGCTTTGCGATCGCAATCACTTCCAGAATCTGCCCCACGAAGTCTACTTTCATGATAAAGCACGAGGGACCTGCCAAAGTTAAACCATTTGGCCAGGAGAGCCCTTTTTTGAAGGCATGTGCTCGATTTCGTCGCCAAATTTTTTTGTCGAATTTTACGACATCTCATTTTTAAAAGTCGATTCCACAGCAGCTAATAGAGCTTTGCGATCGCAATCACTTCCAGAATGTGCAAAAGATATTCTAGTTTCATAACAGACCAGCAGGGACCTGCCAAAGTTAAACCATTTGGCCAGGAGAGCCCTTTTATGCAGACTTTTGCCAGATTTCGATACCCAAAATTTTTGCGATTTTCGCAGAATTTTTTTCAAAAGCCGATTCCAAAGCAACTAATAGAGCTTTGCGATCGCAATCACTTCCAGAATCTGCCCCACGAAGTCTACTTTCATGATAAAGCACGAGGGACCTGCCAAAGTTAAACCATTTGGCCAGGAGAGCCCTTTTTTGAAGGCATGTGCTCGATTTCGTCGCCAAATTTTTTTGTCGAATTTTACGACATCTCATTTTTAAAAGTCGATTCCACAGCAGCTAATAGAGCTTTGCGATCGCAATCACTTCCAGAATGTGCAAAAGATATTCTAGTTTCATAACAGACCAGCAGGGACCTGCCAAAGTTAAACCATTTGGCCAGGAGAGCCCTTTTATGCAGACTTTTGCCAGATTTCGATACCCAAAATTTTTGCGATTTTCGCAGAATTTTTTTCAAAAGCCGATTCCAAAGCAACTAATAGAGCTTTGCGATCGCAATCACTTCCAGAATCTGCCCCACGAAGTCTACTTTCATGATAAAGCACGAGGGACCTGCCAAAGTTAAACCATTTGGCCAGGAGAGCCCTTTTTTGAAGGCATGTGCTCGATTTCGTCGCCAAATTTTTTTGTCGAATTTTACGACATCTCATTTTTAAAAGTCGATTCCACAGCAGCTAATAGAGCTTTGCGATCGCAATCACTTCCAGAATGTGCAAAAGATATTCTAGTTTCATAACAGACCAGCAGGGACCTGCCAAAGTTAAACCATTTGGCCAGGAGAGCCCTTTTATGCAGACTTTTGCCAGATTTCGATACCCAAAATTTTTGCGATTTTCGCAGAATTTTTTTCAAAAGCCGATTCCAAAGCAACTAATAGAGCTTTGCGATCGCAATCACTTCCAGAATCTGCCCCACGAAGTCTACTTTCATGATAAAGCACGAGGGACCTGCCAAAGTTAAACCATTTGGCCAGGAGAGCCCTTTTTTGAAGGCATGTGCTCGATTTCGTCGCCAAATTTTTTTGTCGAATTTTACGACATCTCATTTTTAAAAGTCGATTCCACAGCAGCTAATAGAGCTTTGCGATCGCAATCACTTCCAGAATGTGCAAAAGATATTCTAGTTTCATAACAGACCAGCAGGGACCTGCCAAAGTTAAACCATTTGGCCAGGAGAGCCCTTTTATGCAGACTTTTGCCAGATTTCGATACCCAAAATTTTTGCGATTTTCGCAGAATTTTTTTCAAAAGCCGATTCCAAAGCAACTAATAGAGCTTTGCGATCGCAATCACTTCCAGAATCTGCCCCACGAAGTCTACTTTCATGATAAAGCACGAGGGACCTGCCAAAGTTAAACCATTTGGCCAGGAGAGCCCTTTTTTGAAGGCATGTGCTCGATTTCGTCGCCAAATTTTTTTGTCGAATTTTACGACATCTCATTTTTAAAAGTCGATTCCACAGCAGCTAATAGAGCTTTGCGATCGCAATCACTTCCAGAATGTGCAAAAGATATTCTAGTTTCATAACAGACCAGCAGGGACCTGCCAAAGTTAAACCATTTGGCCAGGAGAGCCCTTTTATGCAGACTTTTGCCAGATTTCGATACCCAAAATTTTTGCGATTTTCGCAGAATTTTTTTCAAAAGCCGATTCCAAAGCAACTAATAGAGCTTTGCGATCGCAATCACTTCCAGAATCTGCCCCACGAAGTCTACTTTCATGATAAAGCACGAGGGACCTGCCAAAGTTAAACCATTTGGCCAGGAGAGCCCTTTTTTGAAGGCATGTGCTCGATTTCGTCGCCAAATTTTTTTGTCGAATTTTACGACATCTCATTTTTAAAAGTCGATTCCACAGCAGCTAATAGAGCTTTGCGATCGCAATCACTTCCAGAATGTGCAAAAGATATTCTAGTTTCATAACAGACCAGCAGGGACCTGCCAAAGTTAAACCATTTGGCCAGGAGAGCCCTTTTATGCAGACTTTTGCCAGATTTCGATACCCAAAATTTTTGCGATTTTCGCAGAATTTTTTTCAAAAGCCGATTCCAAAGCAACTAATAGAGCTTTGCGATCGCAATCACTTCCAGAATCTGCCCCACGAAGTCTACTTTCATGATAAAGCACGAGGGACCTGCCAAAGTTAAACCATTTGGCCAGGAGAGCCCTTTTTTGAAGGCATGTGCTCGATTTCGTCGCCAAATTTTTTTGTCGAATTTTACGACATCTCATTTTTAAAAGTCGATTCCACAGCAGCTAATAGAGCTTTGCGATCGCAATCACTTCCAGAATGTGCAAAAGATATTCTAGTTTCATAACAGACCAGCAGGGACCTGCCAAAGTTAAACCATTTGGCCAGGAGAGCCCTTTTATGCAGACTTTTGCCAGATTTCGATACCCAAAATTTTTGCGATTTTCGCAGAATTTTTTTCAAAAGCCGATTCCAAAGCAACTAATAGAGCTTTGCGATCGCAATCACTTCCAGAATCTGCCCCACGAAGTCTACTTTCATGATAAAGCACGAGGGACCTGCCAAAGTTAAACCATTTGGCCAGGAGAGCCCTTTTTTGAAGGCATGTGCTCGATTTCGTCGCCAAATTTTTTTGTCGAATTTTACGACATCTCATTTTTAAAAGTCGATTCCACAGCAGCTAATAGAGCTTTGCGATCGCAATCACTTCCAGAATGTGCAAAAGATATTCTAGTTTCATAACAGACCAGCAGGGACCTGCCAAAGTTAAACCATTTGGCCAGGAGAGCCCTTTTATGCAGACTTTTGCCAGATTTCGATACCCAAAATTTTTGCGATTTTCGCAGAATTTTTTTCAAAAGCCGATTCCAAAGCAACTAATAGAGCTTTGCGATCGCAATCACTTCCAGAATCTGCCCCACGAAGTCTACTTTCATGATAAAGCACGAGGGACCTGCCAAAGTTAAACCATTTGGCCAGGAGAGCCCTTTTTTGAAGGCATGTGCTCGATTTCGTCGCCAAATTTTTTTGTCGAATTTTACGACATCTCATTTTTAAAAGTCGATTCCACAGCAGCTAATAGAGCTTTGCGATCGCAATCACTTCCAGAATGTGCAAAAGATATTCTAGTTTCATAACAGACCAGCAGGGACCTGCCAAAGTTAAACCATTTGGCCAGGAGAGCCCTTTTATGCAGACTTTTGCCAGATTTCGATACCCAAAATTTTTGCGATTTTCGCAGAATTTTTTTCAAAAGCCGATTCCAAAGCAACTAATAGAGCTTTGCGATCGCAATCACTTCCAGAATCTGCCCCACGAAGTCTACTTTCATGATAAAGCACGAGGGACCTGCCAAAGTTAAACCATTTGGCCAGGAGAGCCCTTTTTTGAAGGCATGTGCTCGATTTCGTCGCCAAATTTTTTTGTCGAATTTTACGACATCTCATTTTTAAAAGTCGATTCCACAGCAGCTAATAGAGCTTTGCGATCGCAATCACTTCCAGAATGTGCAAAAGATATTCTAGTTTCATAACAGACCAGCAGGGACCTGCCAAAGTTAAACCATTTGGCCAGGAGAGCCCTTTTATGCAGACTTTTGCCAGATTTCGATACCCAAAATTTTTGCGATTTTCGCAGAATTTTTTTCAAAAGCCGATTCCAAAGCAACTAATAGAGCTTTGCGATCGCAATCACTTCCAGAATCTGCCCCACGAAGTCTACTTTCATGATAAAGCACGAGGGACCTGCCAAAGTTAAACCATTTGGCCAGGAGAGCCCTTTTTTGAAGGCATGTGCTCGATTTCGTCGCCAAATTTTTTTGTCGAATTTTACGACATCTCATTTTTAAAAGTCGATTCCACAGCAGCTAATAGAGCTTTGCGATCGCAATCACTTCCAGAATGTGCAAAAGATATTCTAGTTTCATAACAGACCAGCAGGGACCTGCCAAAGTTAAACCATTTGGCCAGGAGAGCCCTTTTATGCAGACTTTTGCCAGATTTCGATACCCAAAATTTTTGCGATTTTCGCAGAATTTTTTTCAAAAGCCGATTCCAAAGCAACTAATAGAGCTTTGCGATCGCAATCACTTCCAGAATCTGCCCCACGAAGTCTACTTTCATGATAAAGCACGAGGGACCTGCCAAAGTTAAACCATTTGGCCAGGAGAGCCCTTTTTTGAAGGCATGTGCTCGATTTCGTCGCCAAATTTTTTTGTCGAATTTTACGACATCTCATTTTTAAAAGTCGATTCCACAGCAGCTAATAGAGCTTTGCGATCGCAATCACTTCCAGAATGTGCAAAAGATATTCTAGTTTCATAACAGACCAGCAGGGACCTGCCAAAGTTAAACCATTTGGCCAGGAGAGCCCTTTTATGCAGACTTTTGCCAGATTTCGATACCCAAAATTTTTGCGATTTTCGCAGAATTTTTTTCAAAAGCCGATTCCAAAGCAACTAATAGAGCTTTGCGATCGCAATCACTTCCAGAATCTGCCCCACGAAGTCTACTTTCATGATAAAGCACGAGGGACCTGCCAAAGTTAAACCATTTGGCCAGGAGAGCCCTTTTTTGAAGGCATGTGCTCGATTTCGTCGCCAAATTTTTTTGTCGAATTTTACGACATCTCATTTTTAAAAGTCGATTCCACAGCAGCTAATAGAGCTTTGCGATCGCAATCACTTCCAGAATGTGCAAAAGATATTCTAGTTTCATAACAGACCAGCAGGGACCTGCCAAAGTTAAACCATTTGGCCAGGAGAGCCCTTTTATGCAGACTTTTGCCAGATTTCGATACCCAAAATTTTTGCGATTTTCGCAGAATTTTTTTCAAAAGCCGATTCCAAAGCAACTAATAGAGCTTTGCGATCGCAATCACTTCCAGAATCTGCCCCACGAAGTCTACTTTCATGATAAAGCACGAGGGACCTGCCAAAGTTAAACCATTTGGCCAGGAGAGCCCTTTTTTGAAGGCATGTGCTCGATTTCGTCGCCAAATTTTTTTGTCGAATTTTACGACATCTCATTTTTAAAAGTCGATTCCACAGCAGCTAATAGAGCTTTGCGATCGCAATCACTTCCAGAATGTGCAAAAGATATTCTAGTTTCATAACAGACCAGCAGGGACCTGCCAAAGTTAAACCATTTGGCCAGGAGAGCCCTTTTATGCAGACTTTTGCCAGATTTCGATACCCAAAATTTTTGCGATTTTCGCAGAATTTTTTTCAAAAGCCGATTCCAAAGCAACTAATAGAGCTTTGCGATCGCAATCACTTCCAGAATCTGCCCCACGAAGTCTACTTTCATGATAAAGCACGAGGGACCTGCCAAAGTTAAACCATTTGGCCAGGAGAGCCCTTTTTTGAAGGCATGTGCTCGATTTCGTCGCCAAATTTTTTTGTCGAATTTTACGACATCTCATTTTTAAAAGTCGATTCCACAGCAGCTAATAGAGCTTTGCGATCGCAATCACTTCCAGAATGTGCAAAAGATATTCTAGTTTCATAACAGACCAGCAGGGACCTGCCAAAGTTAAACCATTTGGCCAGGAGAGCCCTTTTATGCAGACTTTTGCCAGATTTCGATACCCAAAATTTTTGCGATTTTCGCAGAATTTTTTTCAAAAGCCGATTCCAAAGCAACTAATAGAGCTTTGCGATCGCAATCACTTCCAGAATCTGCCCCACGAAGTCTACTTTCATGATAAAGCACGAGGGACCTGCCAAAGTTAAACCATTTGGCCAGGAGAGCCCTTTTTTGAAGGCATGTGCTCGATTTCGTCGCCAAATTTTTTTGTCGAATTTTACGACATCTCATTTTTAAAAGTCGATTCCACAGCAGCTAATAGAGCTTTGCGATCGCAATCACTTCCAGAATGTGCAAAAGATATTCTAGTTTCATAACAGACCAGCAGGGACCTGCCAAAGTTAAACCATTTGGCCAGGAGAGCCCTTTTATGCAGACTTTTGCCAGATTTCGATACCCAAAATTTTTGCGATTTTCGCAGAATTTTTTTCAAAAGCCGATTCCAAAGCAACTAATAGAGCTTTGCGATCGCAATCACTTCCAGAATCTGCCCCACGAAGTCTACTTTCATGATAAAGCACGAGGGACCTGCCAAAGTTAAACCATTTGGCCAGGAGAGCCCTTTTTTGAAGGCATGTGCTCGATTTCGTCGCCAAATTTTTTTGTCGAATTTTACGACATCTCATTTTTAAAAGTCGATTCCACAGCAGCTAATAGAGCTTTGCGATCGCAATCACTTCCAGAATGTGCAAAAGATATTCTAGTTTCATAACAGACCAGCAGGGACCTGCCAAAGTTAAACCATTTGGCCAGGAGAGCCCTTTTATGCAGACTTTTGCCAGATTTCGATACCCAAAATTTTTGCGATTTTCGCAGAATTTTTTTCAAAAGCCGATTCCAAAGCAACTAATAGAGCTTTGCGATCGCAATCACTTCCAGAATCTGCCCCACGAAGTCTACTTTCATGATAAAGCACGAGGGACCTGCCAAAGTTAAACCATTTGGCCAGGAGAGCCCTTTTTTGAAGGCATGTGCTCGATTTCGTCGCCAAATTTTTTTGTCGAATTTTACGACATCTCATTTTTAAAAGTCGATTCCACAGCAGCTAATAGAGCTTTGCGATCGCAATCACTTCCAGAATGTGCAAAAGATATTCTAGTTTCATAACAGACCAGCAGGGACCTGCCAAAGTTAAACCATTTGGCCAGGAGAGCCCTTTTATGCAGACTTTTGCCAGATTTCGATACCCAAAATTTTTGCGATTTTCGCAGAATTTTTTTCAAAAGCCGATTCCAAAGCAACTAATAGAGCTTTGCGATCGCAATCACTTCCAGAATCTGCCCCACGAAGTCTACTTTCATGATAAAGCACGAGGGACCTGCCAAAGTTAAACCATTTGGCCAGGAGAGCCCTTTTTTGAAGGCATGTGCTCGATTTCGTCGCCAAATTTTTTTGTCGAATTTTACGACATCTCATTTTTAAAAGTCGATTCCACAGCAGCTAATAGAGCTTTGCGATCGCAATCACTTCCAGAATGTGCAAAAGATATTCTAGTTTCATAACAGACCAGCAGGGACCTGCCAAAGTTAAACCATTTGGCCAGGAGAGCCCTTTTATGCAGACTTTTGCCAGATTTCGATACCCAAAATTTTTGCGATTTTCGCAGAATTTTTTTCAAAAGCCGATTCCAAAGCAACTAATAGAGCTTTGCGATCGCAATCACTTCCAGAATCTGCCCCACGAAGTCTACTTTCATGATAAAGCACGAGGGACCTGCCAAAGTTAAACCATTTGGCCAGGAGAGCCCTTTTTTGAAGGCATGTGCTCGATTTCGTCGCCAAATTTTTTTGTCGAATTTTACGACATCTCATTTTTAAAAGTCGATTCCACAGCAGCTAATAGAGCTTTGCGATCGCAATCACTTCCAGAATGTGCAAAAGATATTCTAGTTTCATAACAGACCAGCAGGGACCTGCCAAAGTTAAACCATTTGGCCAGGAGAGCCCTTTTATGCAGACTTTTGCCAGATTTCGATACCCAAAATTTTTGCGATTTTCGCAGAATTTTTTTCAAAAGCCGATTCCAAAGCAACTAATAGAGCTTTGCGATCGCAATCACTTCCAGAATCTGCCCCACGAAGTCTACTTTCATGATAAAGCACGAGGGACCTGCCAAAGTTAAACCATTTGGCCAGGAGAGCCCTTTTTTGAAGGCATGTGCTCGATTTCGTCGCCAAATTTTTTTGTCGAATTTTACGACATCTCATTTTTAAAAGTCGATTCCACAGCAGCTAATAGAGCTTTGCGATCGCAATCACTTCCAGAATGTGCAAAAGATATTCTAGTTTCATAACAGACCAGCAGGGACCTGCCAAAGTTAAACCATTTGGCCAGGAGAGCCCTTTTATGCAGACTTTTGCCAGATTTCGATACCCAAAATTTTTGCGATTTTCGCAGAATTTTTTTCAAAAGCCGATTCCAAAGCAACTAATAGAGCTTTGCGATCGCAATCACTTCCAGAATCTGCCCCACGAAGTCTACTTTCATGATAAAGCACGAGGGACCTGCCAAAGTTAAACCATTTGGCCAGGAGAGCCCTTTTTTGAAGGCATGTGCTCGATTTCGTCGCCAAATTTTTTTGTCGAATTTTACGACATCTCATTTTTAAAAGTCGATTCCACAGCAGCTAATAGAGCTTTGCGATCGCAATCACTTCCAGAATGTGCAAAAGATATTCTAGTTTCATAACAGACCAGCAGGGACCTGCCAAAGTTAAACCATTTGGCCAGGAGAGCCCTTTTATGCAGACTTTTGCCAGATTTCGATACCCAAAATTTTTGCGATTTTCGCAGAATTTTTTTCAAAAGCCGATTCCAAAGCAACTAATAGAGCTTTGCGATCGCAATCACTTCCAGAATCTGCCCCACGAAGTCTACTTTCATGATAAAGCACGAGGGACCTGCCAAAGTTAAACCATTTGGCCAGGAGAGCCCTTTTTTGAAGGCATGTGCTCGATTTCGTCGCCAAATTTTTTTGTCGAATTTTACGACATCTCATTTTTAAAAGTCGATTCCACAGCAGCTAATAGAGCTTTGCGATCGCAATCACTTCCAGAATGTGCAAAAGATATTCTAGTTTCATAACAGACCAGCAGGGACCTGCCAAAGTTAAACCATTTGGCCAGGAGAGCCCTTTTATGCAGACTTTTGCCAGATTTCGATACCCAAAATTTTTGCGATTTTCGCAGAATTTTTTTCAAAAGCCGATTCCAAAGCAACTAATAGAGCTTTGCGATCGCAATCACTTCCAGAATCTGCCCCACGAAGTCTACTTTCATGATAAAGCACGAGGGACCTGCCAAAGTTAAACCATTTGGCCAGGAGAGCCCTTTTTTGAAGGCATGTGCTCGATTTCGTCGCCAAATTTTTTTGTCGAATTTTACGACATCTCATTTTTAAAAGTCGATTCCACAGCAGCTAATAGAGCTTTGCGATCGCAATCACTTCCAGAATGTGCAAAAGATATTCTAGTTTCATAACAGACCAGCAGGGACCTGCCAAAGTTAAACCATTTGGCCAGGAGAGCCCTTTTATGCAGACTTTTGCCAGATTTCGATACCCAAAATTTTTGCGATTTTCGCAGAATTTTTTTCAAAAGCCGATTCCAAAGCAACTAATAGAGCTTTGCGATCGCAATCACTTCCAGAATCTGCCCCACGAAGTCTACTTTCATGATAAAGCACGAGGGACCTGCCAAAGTTAAACCATTTGGCCAGGAGAGCCCTTTTTTGAAGGCATGTGCTCGATTTCGTCGCCAAATTTTTTTGTCGAATTTTACGACATCTCATTTTTAAAAGTCGATTCCACAGCAGCTAATAGAGCTTTGCGATCGCAATCACTTCCAGAATGTGCAAAAGATATTCTAGTTTCATAACAGACCAGCAGGGACCTGCCAAAGTTAAACCATTTGGCCAGGAGAGCCCTTTTATGCAGACTTTTGCCAGATTTCGATACCCAAAATTTTTGCGATTTTCGCAGAATTTTTTTCAAAAGCCGATTCCAAAGCAACTAATAGAGCTTTGCGATCGCAATCACTTCCAGAATCTGCCCCACGAAGTCTACTTTCATGATAAAGCACGAGGGACCTGCCAAAGTTAAACCATTTGGCCAGGAGAGCCCTTTTTTGAAGGCATGTGCTCGATTTCGTCGCCAAATTTTTTTGTCGAATTTTACGACATCTCATTTTTAAAAGTCGATTCCACAGCAGCTAATAGAGCTTTGCGATCGCAATCACTTCCAGAATGTGCAAAAGATATTCTAGTTTCATAACAGACCAGCAGGGACCTGCCAAAGTTAAACCATTTGGCCAGGAGAGCCCTTTTATGCAGACTTTTGCCAGATTTCGATACCCAAAATTTTTGCGATTTTCGCAGAATTTTTTTCAAAAGCCGATTCCAAAGCAACTAATAGAGCTTTGCGATCGCAATCACTTCCAGAATCTGCCCCACGAAGTCTACTTTCATGATAAAGCACGAGGGACCTGCCAAAGTTAAACCATTTGGCCAGGAGAGCCCTTTTTTGAAGGCATGTGCTCGATTTCGTCGCCAAATTTTTTTGTCGAATTTTACGACATCTCATTTTTAAAAGTCGATTCCACAGCAGCTAATAGAGCTTTGCGATCGCAATCACTTCCAGAATGTGCAAAAGATATTCTAGTTTCATAACAGACCAGCAGGGACCTGCCAAAGTTAAACCATTTGGCCAGGAGAGCCCTTTTATGCAGACTTTTGCCAGATTTCGATACCCAAAATTTTTGCGATTTTCGCAGAATTTTTTTCAAAAGCCGATTCCAAAGCAACTAATAGAGCTTTGCGATCGCAATCACTTCCAGAATCTGCCCCACGAAGTCTACTTTCATGATAAAGCACGAGGGACCTGCCAAAGTTAAACCATTTGGCCAGGAGAGCCCTTTTTTGAAGGCATGTGCTCGATTTCGTCGCCAAATTTTTTTGTCGAATTTTACGACATCTCATTTTTAAAAGTCGATTCCACAGCAGCTAATAGAGCTTTGCGATCGCAATCACTTCCAGAATGTGCAAAAGATATTCTAGTTTCATAACAGACCAGCAGGGACCTGCCAAAGTTAAACCATTTGGCCAGGAGAGCCCTTTTATGCAGACTTTTGCCAGATTTCGATACCCAAAATTTTTGCGATTTTCGCAGAATTTTTTTCAAAAGCCGATTCCAAAGCAACTAATAGAGCTTTGCGATCGCAATCACTTCCAGAATCTGCCCCACGAAGTCTACTTTCATGATAAAGCACGAGGGACCTGCCAAAGTTAAACCATTTGGCCAGGAGAGCCCTTTTTTGAAGGCATGTGCTCGATTTCGTCGCCAAATTTTTTTGTCGAATTTTACGACATCTCATTTTTAAAAGTCGATTCCACAGCAGCTAATAGAGCTTTGCGATCGCAATCACTTCCAGAATGTGCAAAAGATATTCTAGTTTCATAACAGACCAGCAGGGACCTGCCAAAGTTAAACCATTTGGCCAGGAGAGCCCTTTTATGCAGACTTTTGCCAGATTTCGATACCCAAAATTTTTGCGATTTTCGCAGAATTTTTTTCAAAAGCCGATTCCAAAGCAACTAATAGAGCTTTGCGATCGCAATCACTTCCAGAATCTGCCCCACGAAGTCTACTTTCATGATAAAGCACGAGGGACCTGCCAAAGTTAAACCATTTGGCCAGGAGAGCCCTTTTTTGAAGGCATGTGCTCGATTTCGTCGCCAAATTTTTTTGTCGAATTTTACGACATCTCATTTTTAAAAGTCGATTCCACAGCAGCTAATAGAGCTTTGCGATCGCAATCACTTCCAGAATGTGCAAAAGATATTCTAGTTTCATAACAGACCAGCAGGGACCTGCCAAAGTTAAACCATTTGGCCAGGAGAGCCCTTTTATGCAGACTTTTGCCAGATTTCGATACCCAAAATTTTTGCGATTTTCGCAGAATTTTTTTCAAAAGCCGATTCCAAAGCAACTAATAGAGCTTTGCGATCGCAATCACTTCCAGAATCTGCCCCACGAAGTCTACTTTCATGATAAAGCACGAGGGACCTGCCAAAGTTAAACCATTTGGCCAGGAGAGCCCTTTTTTGAAGGCATGTGCTCGATTTCGTCGCCAAATTTTTTTGTCGAATTTTACGACATCTCATTTTTAAAAGTCGATTCCACAGCAGCTAATAGAGCTTTGCGATCGCAATCACTTCCAGAATGTGCAAAAGATATTCTAGTTTCATAACAGACCAGCAGGGACCTGCCAAAGTTAAACCATTTGGCCAGGAGAGCCCTTTTATGCAGACTTTTGCCAGATTTCGATACCCAAAATTTTTGCGATTTTCGCAGAATTTTTTTCAAAAGCCGATTCCAAAGCAACTAATAGAGCTTTGCGATCGCAATCACTTCCAGAATCTGCCCCACGAAGTCTACTTTCATGATAAAGCACGAGGGACCTGCCAAAGTTAAACCATTTGGCCAGGAGAGCCCTTTTTTGAAGGCATGTGCTCGATTTCGTCGCCAAATTTTTTTGTCGAATTTTACGACATCTCATTTTTAAAAGTCGATTCCACAGCAGCTAATAGAGCTTTGCGATCGCAATCACTTCCAGAATGTGCAAAAGATATTCTAGTTTCATAACAGACCAGCAGGGACCTGCCAAAGTTAAACCATTTGGCCAGGAGAGCCCTTTTATGCAGACTTTTGCCAGATTTCGATACCCAAAATTTTTGCGATTTTCGCAGAATTTTTTTCAAAAGCCGATTCCAAAGCAACTAATAGAGCTTTGCGATCGCAATCACTTCCAGAATCTGCCCCACGAAGTCTACTTTCATGATAAAGCACGAGGGACCTGCCAAAGTTAAACCATTTGGCCAGGAGAGCCCTTTTTTGAAGGCATGTGCTCGATTTCGTCGCCAAATTTTTTTGTCGAATTTTACGACATCTCATTTTTAAAAGTCGATTCCACAGCAGCTAATAGAGCTTTGCGATCGCAATCACTTCCAGAATGTGCAAAAGATATTCTAGTTTCATAACAGACCAGCAGGGACCTGCCAAAGTTAAACCATTTGGCCAGGAGAGCCCTTTTATGCAGACTTTTGCCAGATTTCGATACCCAAAATTTTTGCGATTTTCGCAGAATTTTTTTCAAAAGCCGATTCCAAAGCAACTAATAGAGCTTTGCGATCGCAATCACTTCCAGAATCTGCCCCACGAAGTCTACTTTCATGATAAAGCACGAGGGACCTGCCAAAGTTAAACCATTTGGCCAGGAGAGCCCTTTTTTGAAGGCATGTGCTCGATTTCGTCGCCAAATTTTTTTGTCGAATTTTACGACATCTCATTTTTAAAAGTCGATTCCACAGCAGCTAATAGAGCTTTGCGATCGCAATCACTTCCAGAATGTGCAAAAGATATTCTAGTTTCATAACAGACCAGCAGGGACCTGCCAAAGTTAAACCATTTGGCCAGGAGAGCCCTTTTATGCAGACTTTTGCCAGATTTCGATACCCAAAATTTTTGCGATTTTCGCAGAATTTTTTTCAAAAGCCGATTCCAAAGCAACTAATAGAGCTTTGCGATCGCAATCACTTCCAGAATCTGCCCCACGAAGTCTACTTTCATGATAAAGCACGAGGGACCTGCCAAAGTTAAACCATTTGGCCAGGAGAG
Organism: Salticus scenicus; assembly: GCA_963930645.1. Taxonomy (NCBI): domain Eukaryota; kingdom Metazoa; phylum Arthropoda; class Arachnida; order Araneae; family Salticidae; genus Salticus; species Salticus scenicus. The sequence goes on along the minus strand of CAWVNO010000569.1, from coordinate 2,005 downwards.
CCCTTTTTTGAAGGCATGTGCTCGATTTCGTCGCCAAATTTTTTTGTCGAATTTTACGACATCTCATTTTTAAAAGTCGATTCCACAGCAGCTAATAGAGCTTTGCGATCGCAATCACTTCCAGAATGTGCAAAAGATATTCTAGTTTCATAACAGACCAGCAGGGACCTGCCAAAGTTAAACCATTTGGCCAGGAGAGCCCTTTTATGCAGACTTTTGCCAGATTTCGATACCCAAAATTTTTGCGATTTTCGCAGAATTTTTTTCAAAAGCCGATTCCAAAGCAACTAATAGAGCTTTGCGATCGCAATCACTTCCAGAATCTGCCCCACGAAGTCTACTTTCATGATAAAGCACGAGGGACCTGCCAAAGTTAAACCATTTGGCCAGGAGAGCCCTTTTTTGAAGGCATGTGCTCGATTTCGTCGCCCAAATTTTTTTGTCGAATTTTACGACATCTCATTTTTAAAGTCGATTCCACAGCAGCTAATAGAGCTTTGCGATCGCAATCACTTCCAGAATGTGCAAAAGATATTCTAGTTTCATAACAGACCAGCAGGGACCTGCCAAAGTTAAACCATTTGGCCAGGAGAGCCCTTTTATGCAGACTTTTGCCAGATTTCGATACCCAAAATTTTTGCGATTTTCGCAGAATTTTTTTCAAAAGCCGATTCCAAAGCAACTAATAGAGCTTTGCGATCGCAATCACTTCCAGAATCTGCCCCACGAAGTCTACTTTCATGATAAAGCACGAGGGACCTGCCAAAGTTAAACCATTTGGCCAGGAGAGCCCTTTTTTGAAGGCATGTGCTCGATTTCGTCGCCAAATTTTTTTGTCGAATTTTACGACATCTCATTTTTAAAAGTCGATTCCACAGCAGCTAATAGAGCTTTGCGATCGCAATCACTTCCAGAATGTGCAAAAGATATTCTAGTTTCATAACAGACCAGCAGGGACCTGCCAAAGTTAAACCATTTGGCCAGGAGAGCCCTTTTATGCAGACTTTTGCCAGATTTCGATACCCAAAATTTTTGCGATTTTCGCAGAATTTTTTTCAAAAGCCGATTCCAAAGCAACTAATAGAGCTTTGCGATCGCAATCACTTCCAGAATCTGCCCCACGAAGTCTACTTTCATGATAAAGCACGAGGGACCTGCCAAAGTTAAACCATTTGGCCAGGAGAGCCCTTTTTTGAAGGCATGTGCTCGATTTCGTCGCCAAATTTTTTTGTCGAATTTTACGACATCTCATTTTTAAAAGTCGATTCCACAGCAGCTAATAGAGCTTTGCGATCGCAATCACTTCCAGAATGTGCAAAAGATATTCTAGTTTCATAACAGACCAGCAGGGACCTGCCAAAGTTAAACCATTTGGCCAGGAGAGCCCTTTTATGCAGACTTTTGCCAGATTTCGATACCCAAAATTTTTGCGATTTTCGCAGAATTTTTTTCAAAAGCCGATTCCAAAGCAACTAATAGAGCTTTGCGATCGCAATCACTTCCAGAATCTGCCCCACGAAGTCTACTTTCATGATAAAGCACGAGGGACCTGCCAAAGTTAAACCATTTGGCCAGGAGAGCCCTTTTTTGAAGGCATGTGCTCGATTTCGTCGCCAAATTTTTTTGTCGAATTTTACGACATCTCATTTTTAAAAGTCGATTCCACAGCAGCTAATAGAGCTTTGCGATCGCAATCACTTCCAGAATGTGCAAAAGATATTCTAGTTTCATAACAGACCAGCAGGGACCTGCCAAAGTTAAACCATTTGGCCAGGAGAGCCCTTTTATGCAGACTTTTGCCAGATTTCGATACCCAAAATTTTTGCGATTTTCGCAGAATTTTTTTTCAAAAGCCGATTCCAAAGCAACTAAATAGAGCTTTGCGATCGCAATCACTTCCAGAATCTGCCCCACGAAGTCTACTTTCATGATAAAGCACGAGGGACCTGCCAAAGTTAAACCATTTGGCCAGGAGAGCCCTTTTTTGAAGGCATGTGCTCGATTT
>CAWVNO010000568.1:0-74234 GCA_963930645.1 Salticus scenicus | reverse complement strand
TGTGCAGATACATTTGGTTTGGTTTGGTTTGGTTTGATGAGTACATGAGATTTATTGCTTGCCTCTAGGGCAGCTTATATCTCGAAGAATCCACACCACAAGGGTTTACAAGATTTTCCCCCACATTCAGATGTCCGCTGTTAAGGATCCTTAACTAAAGATCTTTAAAAAGATGCATTTTCATTGGTCAATCAAAATGTAAACAATCTTTATTTCCGACTTTCCTTAAAATAGAAATTCAGATGTCCGTTTAAAGATCTTTAACTTTAAGGATCCTTAAATTCTTAAGGATAGCTCTACACCTCTCCTTAAACTTAAAGATCGGCAGCCATCTTGTTTTTCTGTGTGTGATGATTTTGCATTATTTTTATCATTTTTTTTTTCGAATAAAGTAAGTAATAAAGTATTTTTCTCAAGTCCTTACTTATACTGTCCTTCTGTATGAGATATTATAGATGCATTTGTACTGCCTTAATAAAACAATTTTGATTTTTTTCGTATGCACTGCGAACGCGAACAAGGCTTATCTCGCATGGCTTATCTATAGTTAAAAGTAAATAGTTGTCATTCCGTTCAAAAACGATATCATTTTTCATTTCTTTCAATGGGCTACCGGTACCGTATAATAGGATGAAACCGTATGGTTATTTAAATAGTCAATTTCATAATAACAGGCTCATGATTATAAGATATCGCTTCAGTTAAGATACTGATGCAATAACATTATTGTTTACGTTTAATCGGTTTCATGAAAGTTTGAAATATAGAAAGTATTCATTTGACTGTAGGTACCGTTTACTTATTATTATTAAGGAGCATTGTTATTTAAATAGTCATTTCCATAATAACATGCTCATTATTATAAGATATTGCTTCAGATATCCTGATGCAAAAAGATTATTATAGTTTACGTTTAATCTGTTTCATGGAAGTATGAAATATAGAAAGTATTCATTTGACTGTAGCTACTGTTTACTTATTATTAAATAGCATGGTTATTTAAATAGTCAATTTCATAATATGCTCATTATTATAAGGTATTGCTTCAGTTAAGATCCTATGATACAATAATATTATTATTGTTTACGTTTAATCTTCCATCTTTTGTAATGTATAAATTTAATGTGTGACTGATTTTATTGAGTGATATTTCTGCAGTGAATAACCACATGAACAGGTTTTTTTTTTTTTTTTTTTTTTTTGAGAAAAGATAAAAAGACCTGAAAACATTTCAATTTTTAACTATCATGATAATGGTAGTAAGTTTATATTTGTTAAAAGAAGTATACTTTCCCACACCATGCAGATTTTCACTTAAAATTTTTGAATTTATATATACAAATATTCAAAATTTTGTTATGTTCATATTGAACAAGAATGTAAATAAATGCTATTTTCATCTGTTTGATATGTTTCTGATTCCAAAATAAGTGAAGTGAGGGTTATTAAATTACAGATACGAAAATTTTATATCTTTTATGAAAACACTTATTCATAAGATTTATTATAAATTTGTAAGATATACGTGAATATATTTTTATGTAGTTATCTATGATAAATATTTTTATTACCTATACTATGAATTTCATGACTGTAAACATTATTAAACATAATTTAATTTGTATAGTTAATAATAAAAATTTATACTTACACTCATTTAAGACATTCTCAGAAGAAATAAATAGAATTTTTAAAAATAATATTCATTAAATCACATATGACGGTATGGAAAAGAAACTGATTATTAGAATAGAAGAAGATGCTACCTGAGCCAGAGGAAGTCGAGAATATCATCAGTCACGCTAGCTGGTAGAATTTTGCAAGGTATTAAATTTTATTACTTTATGCCTTGCAAGATGACTACTTGCTGGCTTTAAAATGAAGAATGTGCTGTCCTTAAAACAGAGATGGTAATCAAGAGCTAATTAAGGTATGTACTCCATTCGGCATTTTTAAAATATGTAATTAATTATATAAGTTTCATCACATAAGTTGTGCTTTTTATTTTTAGTATTCATAGATTTATTTAGGGACCTGCCCACACAACACACTTCATCCCGATTAGGTTGATATTACGTAATCGCGATCAAATATCACGTCCCATTACGTTGAAATTTGCTATCTGCTTTGGTTGATTTTTGGTTGAAATGTCACAAGCAAAGTTGTAACATGGCCCCAAATGAGACTTAGTTGGTACGTAATATCAACCAACTTGTTATGTAAGACATTCAGAGTTTGTCCAATTCATGTAAAATCAACTAAATTTGGATGTAAATGAAACATTGTGTTTTCAGCCATTTCATGTAATATCAACTAGATTTGGATGTAAAATATACATCCAGATCTCATCTAAATCATGTAAAATCAACCAAAATTGAATATGTAATATACATCTAGATTTCATCCAGGTTTTATAGAAATTACGTAAAATCAACATAGCTGATGCATTTTTCTTTTCTTCTTTCTTTCTCTTTTAAGAATTTTAATGCACTTATTTTAAACAGGGGAACCAAAAGCATTGACCTTGTTTTTTATAATGCAGAGATTAATTTTAAACATAAGTGTGATATTGATTTTCAATATCAGGGTTTAAAAATATATGCTTAAAATCAATATCTGTATATTTTTGTCTAAAATTAATATTTGCATAATAAAAAGCATGGCCAATGCTTTTGGCTTCCCTGTTTAAAATAAGTGCATTAAAATGCTTAAAAGAGAAAGAAAAAAAAAAAAAGAAAAATGCATCAGTTATGCTGATTGTATGTAACTTCTATAAAACTTGGATGAAATCCAAATGTATATTCCATATCCAATTTTGGTAGATTTTAATGGAATTCATTACCCAGGCAGAAAATTTGGCAAGATAGTTTTTTTTTTTTTTTTTCAGATCACACCTGGAAGTTTTTCAGATAAAACTTTGTATATCATCTTATTAGAATATGAGACATAATTTTGCTCATTGCAAAATACTGTTTTTTTTTGTTTTTGTTTTTTTGTACAGGCAACAATTATTATTTTTTCAAATTCCTTGAAAATTTCTAGTTGGTTTCATAAAATTCTGCACCATTTTTTACTTCCAACAAAGTATAAGGAATTATACTTTGTACTCAAAGTACAAAGTATAAGGAATTATAGTAATCCCGATTTGCGAAATGGATTTTGTATTTCACATTGCTCGAAAACGAATGGTCGCTGAATGTTGCCAATTTATATGTGTGACTGTCATGATGTCTAGTTGTACACCTGCAAGTGTCGTCTTAACACGAGCTCTCGTTTTAGCGATATAAGCGACTTTACACGATTTTTCGTGACGTCGTACGCATGTGTGTGTGTGTCACATAACTCAAAAACGATTGGACGTAGAAAGTTGCGAATTGGTACATAGGTTTGTTATAACATCCAGTTGTGCACCTCCCTTTTTGGACTTTGTATAATTTTCCGTTTTGGAGATATTTAAGAAAATTAGGTTCATAATGACCAAAAATACAAAGCTTTTGGCCATAAAGTAACAAAAAACTTTAACTCAAAAATTGTTTGGACAAATATTGCAATCGAATTTTAACTGACTTCCTGACTAGCTAGACATTTGAAATTTTCAGAAATGCTCAGAACACGTTGACAATGCATTTTTTAAATATTTTTAGCCAACTGTTTCGGATACATGTTGCCTTCAGCAGCTTTCATATGATTCAACAGAAAAGTTATTTAACTACCCAGCTAGCTAGACATTTGAAACTTTCAGAATAGTTCAGAACACAGTGAAAATGCATTTTTTTTAAATACTTTTAGCCAACTGCTTAAGATACCTGCTGCCTTAGGCAGCGTTACCTGTACAAATCTTGCAATCAATTTTTAACTAACTTCCTCACTAGTTAGACATTTGAAACTTTCAGGATAGCTCAGAACACAGTGAAAATGCATTTTTTAAATATTTTTAGCAAATAGTTGAGGGCCACTGGTGCCCTCGGCAGCATTTGTATGGTTCCAACAGAAAATTTATTTAACTTCTCGACTAGCTAGACATTTGAAACTTTCAGAATAGTTCAGAACAGTGCGAAAATGCATTTTTAAAATACTTTTAGCCAATTGTTTCGGATCCGTGGTGCTTTCAGCAGCGTTACCAGTACACATTTTGCAATGATTTTTAACTGACTTCCCGACTAGCTAGACATTTGAAGCTTTCAGAAAAGCCCAGAACCTGTTGAAAATGCATTTTTTTAAATTATTTTTAGCCAACAAGCCAACTGTTTCGGATACCTGCTGCTTTCAGCAGCATTTATATGATTCTACAGAAAATTTATTTAACTAACTTTTCAACCAGCTAGACATTTAAAACTTTCAGAATAGTTCAGAACACGGTGAAAATGCATTTTAAAAATACTTTTAGAGAACTGTTTCGGGTCCCTGCTGCCTTTGTCAGCGTTTATACGGTTTCAACGGAAAATTTATTTAACTAACTTCTCGACTAGCTAGACGTTTGAAATTTCCAGAATAGTTCAGAACATGGTGAAAATGCATTTTTTTAATACTTTTAGCCAATTGTTTCGGATCCCTGATGCCTTCAACAGCGTTACCAGTACAGATCTTGCAAATGATTTTTAACTGACTTCCTGACTGGCTAAACGTTTGAAACTTTCGGAAAAGCCCAGAACACATTCAAAATGCATGTTTTTTATTATTTTCAGCCAACTGTTTTGGATACCTGCTGCCTTCAGCAGTGTTTATATGATTCAACAGAAAATTTATTTAACTAACTTTACAACCAGCTAGACATTTTAAACTTTCAGAATAGTTCAGAACATGGTGAAAATGCTTTTTTTTAATACTTTTAGAGAACTGTTTCAGGTCCCTGAACCAAATCTTGCAATCGACTGACTTCTTGACTAGTTAGGCATTTGAAACTTTCAGAAAAGCTCAGAACACGTTGACAATGCATTTTTTAAATATTTTAGCTAACTGTCTCAGAGCTAATGATAATGCTTTTTAACATTATGTATATATTTCTAAAGGGGTATATAGGTAACGTATTGTTTATCAGTCAAATTTTTGAAAGTGTGTTTTTATCATATTTATACATTTTGAGGTCCCCTGAATCCAAAAACCATGTTTTTAGCGGTTAGTCTGAGTGTGTATCTGTTATCAGCATATCTCAAGAACAAATAATAGCAGAAAGTTCAAACTTAGTATTCTAAATGCGTATCATATAGGAATGTTACAGTAAACTTTTCGTTGAGACCAAGCAAATGGTTTGTGTACAGGAACATCCAAGTGAATTCAAATACATTGTCTAAGGGGAAATATATGGCAAATACAGTGTAACATCTACAGGCTGACTTAACCAAAATGGAATATATATATATATATTTTTTTTTAATTCTTAAAAGCATGTTTTGTGTAGATTGTGGTATGAAAATTATTCATCATTCATTTACAAGGCCAATTAAAGTATTTGGATGGGGCTATACTTGGAGGAATCATAATTCCTTTTGCGTTAAATGCTTTTCAAAGAAGACTAATTTTTAATACAAAGTATTCTTAATAGTGCATATTGATTATAGGCAATACACAGGGATACTCAGAATTAAGCAAAATGTTCTTTTCTATTGAATCTAATTAACAGAAGTGGTTTGTATATTTTACTATGGTGCCGAACACTGCACAATTAATGTTTCATATGCATACTGTAAATAAAGTAATTTTTGAAGTTTTATTTTCAACTTTGTTTTTTGTATTATATCATGTTTTAAAGTGGCCTGATTATGAAAGTCCAATTTTTAGCAGTTGGTCTGTATGTGTATCTGTTATCGCATAACTTAATAGTAAATAACTGCAGGAAATTCAAATTTAGCACTTTGAATTTCATATTAGGTTACCGGCAAAAATTTTATAAATACTGGCAAGTTTGAAGGTAAATTAATAATAGCCTGGTTTTTTTTTTTTTTTTGTAATAATTCTATGCACAGAACTGTATATCAAATAAAATTGTTTTTAAAACTATTTTAGAATGTTCTAAAAGTATATTGAATTTTATTATCTTATGCTATTGAACTTAAAATTTAATATGCAATCAATCATTATAATATTGAAATGCAGGGTAAGAGAAAATGATGTGTGTGACACACCAGATTTTTTAAGATATGGTAATATAAATAAATACATACAGATTGATCACTAAAAATTGGACTTTTGTAATCAGGTTACCTCAAAACATGATATTATACAAGAAAAAACAAAGTTAAATTTAAAAAATTACTTTTTTTACAGTATGAATTTGAAACACTAATTTTTCTTTCTGAGCAGTGTTTGTCGACACAGTAACGTGCATCGAAGCACTTCCATCAATTACATTGAATATAAAAGAACATTTAGCTCAATTTTTGGTAGCTCTGTTGTCATATTGTCTATAAATAATATTGTGTACTTAAATTTAGTCCCAAACAAAAAACACCTAACAAAAAATGAATTACTATTCCAGCAATTTTCAAATATAGCTAGGCTGACCAGATCAAAATACCTTTATAATAGAGAAGCGTTAAAAATTGCTACAATTATCCAATTATGGGTGTATTTTTTCATTCCTAATAAATAAGGACTAAAAATAAAGTATTACTGATTAATAATTTACTTTCTACAATTATTTAAAACTTAGAAAAATGCCTTGGGGGGACGTTTGGTCAATATAAGTATAGCCCCAAATATCCAAATATTTTGGGTAGCCCTGTACACAACAGATGAATGATTTCCATATCACAATATACACAAAACATGTTTTTATGCATTAAAAAAAAAAAAAAATTGTTTTTGTCAGCTTAATGCTGTTACACTGTACTTACTCGAAATTTTTCCAAGGATAATATGTTTGAATTCTCTTGGATGCCCTTGTACATGAACTACTTGCTTGATCTCAAAGAAAAGTTTAGTGTAGCGTCTATATGATGCGCATTTTGTACATTACAGTTTCGACTTTCTGCTACTATTTGTTCTAGAGATATGTTGATAACAGACAGATATACAGACTAACTGCTAAAAACATGATTTTCAGATTCAGGGGACCTCAAAACATTTAAATTTAACAAAAACTCAATTTCAGCTATTTGATCCAAAAACAATACTTTCTCTACCATGTATACAGATAAGAAAAGTAATACAATTTACATCATGTCTCTAGATTACTGTTCTTTTGTACATTCTTCGTTTTCCTTTTATATGCAGATATTACTTAATTTATTAAGTGCTAATAGCTACATGTGATTTAAAAGTTAGTTTAGCAGTTCTATACTGCAGTCTGCAAATCATTACAGAAAATTCTGTCTGTTGGGGAGTAAATCCCCCCCCCCCAACACACAAATATAAAAAAGTATCCCTGCAGTTTTAAATTCATAAAATAGATAATCAGCCTTATCCCCTAGCAATAGCAATATTACTTATACTCTACAAACATATATATGTAAAGAAAATATTGTAATCATGACAAAAATTTTACTTTGAGATTTTGGTATTTCGATAGGCTTTGAGGTCTCAGAGTTCATTTTTGCTATTTTCACGGTACTATATGCATGTGTGTGTAGTATATATGTGTGAGTGAACATGATAGCATCTGAATGCATTGATGAATTTACCTGAATGTTGGTATATATGCTATAGGTCACCGTAACACAAGACCTATTGATTCTGGAGTATCTAGAGCTTAGTTATTTTATAGTGACACAATGCGAAATTCTTTAACATTATGATCTACAGGCTCAAATTCTTTAAAGTGCAATAATGTTAAAGAACACACTATATGGAGAAAATTATTCAAATGCCCTATTATAATTTACTCTTCTCTTCATTTAACAACTTCTTTTACTTTAATTTATCAGAAAGTCAAACAGAGTTACTCCAGATTTTTGAATATAAAATTAATTTAGCATACATGGATCACCCACTGGGCATTAACCTAATCTAAAGAATCACATCTTTAATAGTAAAATTTATGTCAATAAATAACAGTGTTTTCTTTAATTAACAACTAATGAACATTAATTATTATTCACCTAATTCCATGTAAATAATTTTAAGCAATTTTTTAAACATTTTTTTGAGCCTTTCTCATGATTTTTGAATTGCTACAACTTTGTCTTAAAAGCTTATAATAAAAACATTACATTCTTCCAATTTACATTTAACTAACATGGATCACAAATATGTCAAATGGAGACACAGAATCCAAATTAGAAAAATGAATCAATTCCACATTTTACTATTACTAAAAAACATGAAACTTTTATACTGTAATTAAAGATAAAACTTAATAGCTTTATTCAGAGCTTATATGTATATCATTCTTTCCATCCAGAACTTCCTCAGCACATGTTTTAGGTGATGTTGACAGTTGAAACTGATTTTTTGTCACTCTCCTTTTTTTATCTGAGTAAATGGCACCACTTTCAGTCTAGGACCAGAACTGGTTCATTATAGATGCAGCTACAAACCGGTTCTAGGCATAGACTGAATGTGACACCATCCACTGAGATCTGAAGTATTTTGGAGAACTTTCTGAACCAAAAATTTTTTTCAGTCTCCAGAAATTAGAGCAAAAACCGGTTCAAATGTTGTGCAAAAAGTTTTTGTGCAATAGCAGCATAATAAGTGTACTGTATATACAATTTTCAAATATTTTAAATACCACCATATAAATTTTATCTTTATGAACATATTCATTCTCATTGTTCCAAGTAAGTTGCATCCCCTTTTGACGTTCAAAGAACTTGACTCTTGACTTTTTTTTTAGTAGCATTTCATACCACCTGGCATTCAACAAAGTTGGATCACATTAATTACAGGCAGTTAAATTGCTGATTATCTCCATGTTTTCACATCGTGATGCATAATGATGGTTGTGATGTAAAACTGTAGAGGTAATCACTAAACTATAATTAATATGATCCCACTTTTTCGGATGACAGGTTGTATCAATGAAATGCAGCTAAAAAGAAAAAGCCAAGAATCAAGTCTCAGTGAATGTCAAAATTAGAAACAAAATTAAACTCAGTGCAATTTTTAGATAAAATATAAAAACAAAAGAAAAAATTAGAAAGTACTTACGTAGCTTAAAAACACACATATTTTTATCAAAAGTGATTTGCTTAACTTTTTTTTTTTTTTTTTTTTTTTTAACATATGTTTTTTTTTTATATATATATACATACGTATTTTCTATTTGATTAAACATATTAATCAAACTTGTGCTTTGTTCCATATGCTGAATTTGTTTTAACTACTACAAATTGTAGACTGTTCGGCAAGATACCATGAAGGACTGACTTCCAACCTACCTGTATTGGTTTGAGATTCAAATTTCAAAAAGAATCAAAAGAAACAATATGTATTTATGCATTTTTATTTTAAAAATTACATAAAATTTCTTTATTTGCATAGCGAAGCTAATTGAACATTACTATTTTAATTCAGCATCTAATGTTTTTCTCTGTAATAGACAAGTTCTCGCAGCACCTGCAGAGAGAGAAAATAAAAAACATTTCAAAAGGAAAAATAAATAAATAAATAAAAACTGACAGTTATGTCCTCCCATAAACCAAAAATTATACTCAATAACAATATGCAAGTTATGGTATTTATAAGAAACAATTTTGTATGATTATTTAATTGAAACCAATCAGTTTTGAATTTTCTCATCTACAATAAGTACTAGATTTTTCAATAATACGAGTAAATCTTCATATATAAAAAAGACAGTGTCTGGACGTGTCTCCAGACAGCATAGCACTAAAATGGTAATAAAGACAGTCATGTGATTCAACACGAAGATGCTTACTGAGACATCATCCTAGTGCATTTTAAAGCCCGATTTTTCAAATTTTTCATCATTTTTTAATTAATTGAAACATGATAATAATAACCTTATATTAGTTTTAAATTAGTTGACAAACATATTAAAATTAAACGTGAATAATAATAATAATAGAACATCATTATAACTTAAAAATTTTGAAACAATTATTGATAAATGTTAATATATATACTTCATGATGCTAAAAACAAATAGCTATTAAAGGTTAGTTCTATTATAATTATTTTTTATATTTTTACTGTCAAATTGTAGATAATAAACTGTCAATGATATCACATTTGACTGAATAGCACTCTAAACTCTACGAATCAAATTTTATTTTATAAGCTTTATTTATAGATCTTCCTAGGTGATTTTTTTTAACATGATTTATACAGATCACATAATACAATGATCACTGTCCAAATGTATGGAAAAATATATATAAATTATATTAAAAGCTACTAAAAAACAGAAAAAGAAAAGCAGTTCTGCAGACTATGGAATATATTTTCCTTTACATTTATTGCCCAGAGGGGACAAGTTTTCACCATGGGTATCTTTCAAAAGAGCTTATCAATACCTTTAGTGTGATATTGCCACCACAAGACTTTCTTCTGTATAATTTTAATTATACACCAAAATCATAAAATAGAAGTTTATTAAATTATTTTCCATATAAATGTAGACGATTTTTATCTAACAGAGTTACATCACTACAGGAAACGAAGTTCTCAGATGCACATCCCCCCCCCCTAATTTATTACTACTATTATCAATTATTTATATTAATTTTACAATTATTAATTAACAATTAATTTTATAATTACATTGTTTAGAGTTATATGAAATTTTGTTTTGTTCACGTTAAAAATTTACAGCCCGACCTGTTGAACAATTGATCGTCAAATCAAATCTGCATCAGTTTATGTCAGGTTTCAACAAAATTCCAAGTTTGGTTAAACTTTGTTAATTGGTTAATGAGATGCAGTGTCTACTACATTAGTGATACACACACACACACACACAGAGAGAGAAAGACTGACAGACAGACACTTTCTAAAATCAGTTCAATCGTGATCAGAAGTCAGAATATCCTGAAACGTGTAAATCCATCAAAACTGGAGTTTGAAACTTTTTACTAATGCAATACTTTCTCTTTATATACATACGAAAAAGAAAAAAAAAAAATAACAAATGGCTGAACCACTGATCTGCGTTAATTTAAAACAACATTATCGATTTTTTCTTTCATTTTTGCCATAAAAAACTTAGCAAAAAAAAATCTTATTTTTACTGTCTTCTATGTAAGAAGGAAATATTGGTTTTGTGAAAATTTTTAAACAGTTTTTGACGTATTTACATGTTTTGAGATTTCCTGATCACAATTTGACTGCTTTTAGAAAATGTCTGTCTGCGTGTGTGTTACAAACTTTGTAGGTACTGTATCTCAAAACCATTGAACAAAACTTGGTATTTAGTTGGAGCCTTACCTAAACTGGTAATGATTAGATTTGGGGATTAAACACTCAACAGGCCGTGCTGTTATTCTATTCTTTCTAAATTTTTAACATGGCAATACAAGACGAAATTTTGTATAAATGAACATGATGAGAATTATTTTAAGCATGATTGTAAAATTTGGATGAATTATTGCTAACAGTAGTAGTAAGCTAGGGGAAAAAGGTAAGTGCATGTAGGAACATTGCTCTGCTCCATCCCCCTTTCGTTAATTTTCAATATGGGTATCTTCGAAAGAACTCGTCAACACCTTTTAAATGAATGATCGAACAATAGATCAGTGATAATTTATACTAAGTTATTGATTTTTTCCATTTTTAATGAAAAAATAAATAAATGAAATAATGGGAAGAAAATTCATTTCTTCTCATGTCTGAACAAAACTGATTTTCTTTTGGCATTTAATATTAAACTACTTTCAGATAAAAATCGTCTGCATCCATCATGCAAAATAATTTTAATAAATTATAATTTAACAAATAATTTATATTGTGTAAATATGTACAGGATTATATAGAAGAAAGACCTGTGATGGCCACAGCATACTAGTTAATATGATAAAAACAATGTTTTAAGAACTTCTGAATAGTAGCAATATAAAATTATACAATGCAAATAAATACCCTAATATGTATTACTAAAATTATAAATAAAGTTACAACCAAAGTAAACAATGAAATTTATAAAAAAGTTTTTGTGCTTAAATAAAAAGTAATTTCAAAGAATAAAAATAAAACGAATAAAAAAACTATTTGTCTATACTAAAAAAAAGTAAAAAAAAAAACTAAAATCCATAAAATTTTCAAATTTCAGACATGGTACAAGCTTACAGAAAAAAAGGCTGAACTTTTCATGCCCCCCCCCCCCCTCTCAAAAGTGGTAACAGGCAACTGACACAATATAAATTATTCAATAATAAAAATAATGTTAAATCTGATTGCATACATGTACACACAATAAACAAAATCAGAACAATAAATCTTACATTAACTATCATATTAATTATAATTAAAATAGTTGTAAGTTACACTTCATCATAAGTTACACTTTTTTGTTTATTGATTTTTTATCCTATAACATAAAATACAATTTTTTTTACTAATTGTGAATATTTCCATTGTGTGCACTATGGAAGATTGAACGTTGTTTGTATTTTTTCGAACAATAGATACTTTGCCGTAAAATGATAGTATGTTATCAATTATTTAAATATAGATAATCAGTGTTTAATCCTTTCGTAAACTGTATAATCATGTGCAGAAAAAAATATTTACCTTTAAAATATTTTCTCTGTATAGATTAATAGAATATAAATATTAAAATTTGAGAAGGAGGGGTCCATTAAACATGAGTGCCACAGTGCTCCACAGGAATAAAACGGTCCCTGCTGAAGCCTCCAAATTTTTTTTAAAAACTCCATACCCATTTAATTACATATAATCAGTTACATACAGTTCAAGTCAGCTGTCACTGCTTGTTTAATGAATTGTCCCGACTCAATATAGAAAAGTTAAAAGAATAAATGAAAGTAATAAGATGAAAATGAAAATGTGAATTTTGTTAATGGGTATAGCGTGAAAAAATTTTCTTGATTCAAATTATATTAGTTTAGCCTAAATATAAGTTTTTTAAGATATCCTACTTTTATTTTTCTTAACTCTTTATTCTATTTTCTTTGGGAAGTATGAGTAAAAGTTTCCTCTTAATACATTGTTTCAGATTATGATGTCATTTTCCCTAATAAATTACCCTTTTTCAAAATTATTTTATCAGTTCCATAGCATGGATAAGATTTTAGGGTGGACGAGGGTAATTCCCGATCAAAAAAATAAAAACATCTAAATAACTCTAAAAATATCACAATTGATGTTAACCAAATTTAGCATGGTTAAAGCTTTACCATGTGTCAATTCAATAAAATATAGAGTTTGATTAAAATGTTTCAAAAGTTTGATTAATTGAAAAAATTCATTGATCAGTAATTACCCCAGCAACCGGGTAAGTATCGATCACACCCTGACCCCGGGGGAATTACGGATCAGGACATTTTTTGTTCTATATTGATTAATTTGGACTACAAATTATATCATTTTTAACATAAACTTGATTTTAATTATATATATATATATATATATTTAAATAAGCATATTTAATTTACTATTTTTATTTGTTTTGAAATTTCATCCAAACTTCTTGGCAAAACGCTTTATAACATTTAAAAGCATAATGTACATAGCATTACTGTCCTAATTTTATTATATATTTTATTTCAACCATACATTTTTATTATATCCTTAATATAAATAAAACCATTTATTATTATTACAGTTTCTTTTTTACTGTGAAATAAAGGTAAAATACTATGTTTTTGATATGAACTTTTCTTTGATTCATAGTTAAGTATTGCAATTACCAATTAAAAATATTTCAGTTTTATTTGTATTTTAATTTAAACATTTAGTTTTTTTATTATATCCTTAATAAATAAAACCATTTATTGTTATTACAGTTTATTTTTACTACGAAATAAAGATAAAATAGTTGGCTTTAATTTGAACTTTTCTTTGATTTAAAGTTAAGTATTGAAGTTAACAGTTAAAAATAAGTAACGTTTTATATAACTGTATAACTTAAATCACAAGTGTATACAATACAATTTAATTTATTAGCATTTAGTACAATACTTAGTAATCTTGATTATTAGTCATGCTTACTACAAAATTTTGAAATAGCTTGAAAGATTGTTTTGATTTTAAGCAAAATACATACATGATTTTTTTATGAACATGAATGAATATATATAGGTGCACACTACATACATGTACATTGATAAATATGTCTAAAATAATTTTAAACATGTAAAAAAAGAATCTGTTGTATAAATCAATATAGTTGTATAACCAGTATACTAAATTACAGAAACATTATTAATATAATTTAAAAGCTTATATACATAGTTGTAAAATAACATTTAAATAAATAAAGCATTTTGATCTATCTCTACGTGAATGGCTAAAAACTATCTGTTATAGTAAAAAGCTCATTATCTCATTGACTGTTGAAATTCATCAATAAAAGAAATAAATGTCATTTATAATGTATTGTTATTAGCCACCAATATAAAGAGAGCCCAAAATGCCACTTTCAAGAAACATTGAGAATCGTGAATTAAAAAAGAATAGTAGTGAGTTATGTTATAATTATGCAGAAAGTAAGCATCTTACTTATATTAATTTGCAAGCTTTTAAAACTGAAGGGTTGCTAGGAAACTGCAGGCCAAATCTAGATTCCTTACATATTCTTCATAAACTTCTTAAATAAATAATCTGGGAAGAAAAATACAAAAGGCCAAAATTAAAAAAAAAAAAAAAAAAAAAAGCTTATAAATACTGCATAGTACAGGAAGAAAAAAAAAACATTTCAAAGTTTCTATTCCAACTTTAGAGGGGAAAAAAAACATATCATGAGTAATATTTTACATTTAATAATTACCTCCAAGAGAAATCAAATTTTTAAAAACAAAAATTATGCCTAATCAAAAAATACCATCAACACGAAGTTACAATTTTCATAGTTTATGTAATGTTAACTGTAATTTTAGACTTTATATAAATATGCGTATACACATGTGCACAGGAAGAATTTTTTATATATATCTACAATAAAACAAAATTCTGCAATCACAGAATCTGGGATCAGGTCTGGTATAATAAAAAGAAATAATTATATAATTCATAAAATGTGCAAAATTTGCTTGTACAAAGGAGAAAGTATAACTCTTTAGCTACGACATTGATTTATTATTATTATTAAGTGTATCTCATTTATAGATTGTTAAATTAATCTGCAGTGTTAGCTGCACTGTTTTTGCTATTGGTATTAACACATAAATAGCAGAAGACTAAAAATACCAATTTAAAATCATTAAATAAAAAGTGAGAGAAAGAGAAATTAATGGTTTGGCTTCTCTTTAATTGTAAATTGCACATATATATGATATTTAATATATATAAATATATAATATTTACAACATTCAGGAGAAAAATTGCTAAGCGTATCTCATTTATAGATTATTAAATTAAACTGCAGTGTTAGCTGCACTGTTTCTGCTATTGGTATTAACACATAAATAGCAGAAGACTAAAAATATCAATTTAAAATCATTAAATAAAAAGTGAGAGAATGAGAAATTAATGGTTTGGCTTCTCTTCTAATTGTAAATTGCACATATATTTTTAATATATACAAATATTTTATTTTTACAACATTTAGGAAAAAATTACTCTTGAGAAAAACATAACCAAATTTAATAAATTAAAACGTATGCATATTGTAGATAAGAGAAAGAGAAATTAATGGTTTGGCTTCTAATTGTAAATTGCACATATATAAAATTTAATATATATAAATATATAATATTTACAATATTTAGGAAAAAAATTACTCGTGAAAAACAAGTTAAAGAGTATACATATATTCTAGATAAGAGAATCCAAACCAGTACAAGCAGCTCATGAGAAATCTTTGTTTATTCTCATTTTCTATGGTTCGTTGTTCGTTAGAAAATTTTACAGTTGTTATTCATATAAGTTAACTTCGGAATCACTGAATTTCTCATACTTAAATAACACCTTTCATTAATGAAATCAATCTTATTTTTTTTTAATAATTTGAGAGAGTTAAATAAAATTACAACAGTTTTAAAATAAATTTAAGCTTTTATGAACACATTTTTGGATTGTTTATTAAAGGTAAACAACTGATCAAGGCATGCTTGAATGGTTAAAATACAATGGAAATACCGATTAAGTTTACAATAAAATACTTGTACCGTACCGATATTTTCATTTCTGCTTAAAATAAAAGAAAGGTCCATTTGGCCATGTAATAATATTTATGGAACTATAAATCAACGGATAAGAAATTATTACACAACAAGCAAAAACTAAAACCACCCATGAAATTAAATTTTACAAATAATAAACCTTTTCAGGGATAATATGCATTATTACACTAAAGTCAAATATCAGAAATGAAAATAAAATTAAATGATTTTATATACTTACATGATAATTATTATCAAATCGTATTCTGTACAGAACGATAACGTAAAATTGTTTTCACTTCAGAAACACATAATTAGGATGAAATGCACATCTCAGATGTTTGTCATATGTGACGATTTCGAATGGGTAAAATGCAATGGAAACTCTAATTAAGTTTACAGTATAATGTTTACTTGTAATATAATTTCATTTCTGCTTAAAATAAAGGCATGCTAGAATGGTTCGTCAAATCTACGGTAATGTGACAATCACAATATTAATTAAACAGCGCAATTCTTTCACATTTTACAAAAATAACATGGCGGCGAGCGAAGCGATGGACGAGAGGAAAAGTGGAATGGTTGGTTGAATGCGCATGCCCAGTTGCTCGTTCCGTTTTAGTAAAAAGTACGCTGCATGCTTGTTGAATTCAACGTAAAAGGACACTTCATTGGGGATGAATTCGCTCAATTGTGGAACACATTACTTCCAAGATATTTTTCTAATAATGTATGTCCAAATTTGGTTACTCACGACACATACTTTCAACATGATGGTTGAATTTATGTGAGCATCTGACAAAAATGGGATGTCAGTTCTCTGGAGGGACGTGTTTTGGACGTACGAGACGAGAAATCAACAAAATTTGAACGTATGTGCTGTGTGGGTGTGTGCATACTTAAAGTCTCTTTATTACCTAGTATACTTTCTATTTTAAATTTTGTAATTACTGTGTATGTATGAATATCTGAATAACTTTCATACGTGGAGGAAGCGTTATTCAACTTGGACATTCATGCTAGCTAGTATAATTTTGGAAGGCATGTAATGTTTTACTACCATGCCATCCAAGATGACTACTTGCTGGTATTTAAAAGAAGAATGTTTAGAATTCGATGTTGATGAAAATCAAAATAAATAAAGGTATGTATTCTGCATTTTTATATAATTATAAAAGCTGGCTCACATGTTCTGAATTATTCTTTTTATTTTTGCTTTGCATATTTAAAATATAACTTACTCTGTGTATTAGTTATTTTAATTTAAAATTCATGTGTGTATATATACTATATATATTTAACAGGTGTGTTATGTATTGCAATTACATAAGAATATAATTGTCAAAGGAAAAAAAAAAACATATATATTTATTCATGATTTTGTTTTGTTGTCGATTGTGAAGAATTTCTTCTCAGTACAAACCTAATGCTACATCCAAACAAAAATACTAAATAAAAGATAAAGATTTTAAAATATTCGGTAAAACCTTTAATAAAGAAAAAAATATATATATACGCATATGTATGTACTACATTATTATTATTATTTCTAAAGCTATTTTTCATAAAAGGTTAAAAATGAGTATTTTAACATATTTTTACTTTCTCTTACCCATAGGGTCGAGAAAGTATTGTTTTAGGGTCAAATTTTCAAACGTGAGTTTTTGTTATATTTACATGTTCTGAGGTGCCCTGAATACGAAAATCATGTTTTTAGCGAATGGTTTGTGTGTCTGTTATCAGCATATCTCAAGAACAAATAGTAGCAGAAATTCCAAACTCGGTATTCTAAATGTGCATTATATAGGGATGCTGCAGTAAGCTTTTTGTTGAGATGAAGCAAATGGTTCATGTACAGGGACACTCAAAAATATTCAAATACATTATGTCTATGGGGGAAATTGCAGGTAAGTAGAGTTTAACATCTATAGACTGCACTAAACCAAATGAAACAAATATATATTTTTTGTTATTAAGATATTCAACTGGGAAAATTTTTTTGTGTATGTAGGAGTGGGGAGAAGCCCCCCCCCCCTTGAGGGGAGTAAATTTTCATGATGGGTATCTTTCAAAAGAGCTCACCAATACCTTTAAAACGAATGGTTGAACCACCGATCTGCGATAATCTATAATAATAAAAGGAAAGGTTTGTCTGTCTGTCTGTTCTTCTATACGTTCAGCCCCTATTGAACACATAAGTACAAGAATTGACATACGGATGCTGTGGAGCCTTTCCAAGGTCGTCCTGAAAACAGAATTTAAAAACTTTAATTGGTTGTGGAGATATTAATTAAACTGTCGACTCATGTCTAATCAAAAGAAAAAGTGGGAAATAAATTAGAAATATTAGTCTGATCGTTAAAAATTTAGTATCAAATGAAGGGGCAATTTTTCTGAATCTTAGAGTGCAAGCGGCTTATCGGTACAACAATTAGATTTTTTAAAATTAACTAAAGTACGAATTTTTTGTGGCAACATCATTTCAAATGTCAGACTAGTGTCTGAGAGGAAAAAGGAAATGATTGTAACCAATTAAGATGTCATGTGTTTTATAGTGGGGGGGGGGATTGCAATTTTCAAATTTTTATTCACGTTACATTTGAAATAATATTCGACCTAGACAGCGTATTATAAAGCTACTGTTCAGTTTTCTTGAAAATGTGTGAATAAACAAAAAAATTACATTTTTATTGGGAAATATATTTATCACGACTCATGTGACCAAAACACAATGTAAGATTAAGTTTTGTTTTAAATTTTCAGTATTTTAAATTGAGATATACCGTTGAAATTTCATAATATTTAATTTTAACGCCCGATAATTCAATTGTGAATATTTTTGGAAGTGTAGAATTATTAGGAAGGGATTGAGAAGGGGAAGGGGCAAAAAAAGAAAAATGAGTTACAGCGTTTGAAATTGGTATTATTAGGTTTTAAGGCAGGATAAATCGATTGCGGATATTTTCAAGTGTAAAATTATTAGAAGGGACGGAAAGGGGGGGGGAGGCAAAAATGTATAAACATGAGTTTAACTCGTTCTGATCCGGAACAAAATTCGAGTTTCTGTTGTTTGGCTGGTGCTGCCATCTTTCACCAGCTTATGGAGCTAGAAGTCGTACTTCCTCCCTATGAGGCTCTCCTAATAACGGAAGACGAAACCCTCATGCCTTAAAATAAGTCCGGTAGTTCCACTACCGGTGCTCGGAATTTCCGAGTGGCACACGACAACAAGAACAGGAACGGTTGTTTCAGAGAAAATGACGGAAAATCCAGAATGCTTTTATTCTTTTATATTTTGCAGAGTTTTGAATTCTGATACTCCGTTCACATTTCATACTACGGATTTTTAACAGTATTTAGCCCAGAATTACGTAAGTTTTGAAGAAAACCACGAAAAAGCCAGACATAAATCGTTTTATCATTTTTGTATCTCAGTTTCTAATTCGCATAATTTCAAAAGTAATATGTCATTTTAAAACTTATTTGAATTGAATTTCAAGAGTAGACGCCACAAATCTCTGTCGCCTTAAATTAATCAACTACCATATGTAATGGAATTTGAGATTTCACATGATTTACATGTTTTAAGGTGTCCTGATTAGGTTTTCTTTTGTATCTCAGCTACTAATAATTAAAATAATTTCAAAAGTAATACATCATTTGAAAGCTTTGTTTATTTGGAATCAAACAGTAGATTACAGAAATTTCTACCGCCAGATGGCGCTGTAATATTTTAAAATTTCAATATTTCAGATTCTAATTATGATTACATTTTTTTTAATACATCATTCAAAAGATATTTTAAAGTACATTTATATTATCGAAAGTGGAATTCGAGATTTCACCCCATTTACACGTTTTGAGGTTTCCTGATTAGGTTTTATTTTGCATCTCAGCTAATTGAGTTACACCGTTCAAAATTGGTATATGTATGTTAATTAGGTGGGGCTGAAAGTGTGGGGAAGAAATAGGCATGCACCATGCGCATATCCCCTAACTTGTGCGCGCTCAGCACGCATGGGTCTGCGCTGCCAAAGGCAGTGGGGAACCCGGTGTGAGTTTTTTTTTTTTTTTAGGGGAACGAAGGGTCAGGGAAGGAATACACGCAAGCAGCACGTGTATTCCTTAACTTGTGCACGGGACTGCGCTGCCGAAGGCAGTGGGGACCTGGAGCGACTTTTTACCCAATCAGAAATGATTTTTTTTTTATTTCTTTTCTTAACACTAAAAGTTACTGTTAGTGATTCATTACTTTTAGTGATTCATTATACTGACCCGCTAGTACACAATAACCAATAAATGCACCTAAATCATGGTTCATGATTTAAAAAATCTTACATATAATACGAAGTGCAGAAAATGCATGAAAAATCTATACTGTAGCAATGACTATCATGTCTCCCTTTCCCGTCTTTTTAATATAATTAAAAAACATAAAATACACTGAAAAAATTAAGTTTTAAACCTTAAAAAAACATTTAAAACACTAAAATCTTATTTACAGATACTATGATGATGGTTTCAAAAAAGAAACAGAAGCGAAAATAAAAGCCACCTAAAACAATTAATTATCCTCAGCCAAATGGCAGATTTTTGATTAATTTAATTAAAAATTGCCTCTGTTACGAAAGCAAAACCAATAAGCTCCCGCTAAGCGGCTAAACTAATGAGATGGAAGTGCCGATAGGGTTACACAAGGAGAAGGAAGGAGAACAAATTCTCGCGACCGCCCGATGGGTTTGCCAGGTACAGTGCGTTACCGCCAGTTTGGGGGCACTGGATTCTGGGATGAAACCAAAAAGACATTATTGATGATTTTGTTTGTTTTCAACATATTTAGTTAATTTTTTTGGTTTGCCAAAAAAGGATAATATCTTATATATGCAGTAAAAGAGACTCCAGATATAACACAGAATTTTGCCATTGTGGCGAGTTTTTGAAAATATGAACAAAACAACAATGAACTAGATTTTTTCCAGAGCTTTTAAAATGTTTAATAACAGGTATTTGTGTGGTATTTATATCCAATGCTTAAAATATTTTTGTTAATATCTATGGAATTTCATGATTTTTGAAGAAAACTATTTTTTAAAATTGTCTTTTGTGTTGAATTTGTCCTTTAAGCAAACCGGAAAAGTCCTATCCCACACCATGTTAAATTCATTAACTTTATATACCTTTCTCTAAGAATTAGTGAAAAATAGTCATAAATTTTTCATGGCAGTCAGAATAGCATGTTTTAGATACTTTAATAATAGACCATTCTTTTTCTTGTGAAACTAAAAAATGATTAATAATTACTTATTGAAAATCACTTTTGAATTAACATTTTTGGTAAAATTTCACTGCCTAAAATAAATAATTCTTAAGAAATCATCAAACCCCTGGTTAAGATACAATATAACCTAATATAAGTGTCAGTAAAAATCTGTTCTAAAGTTTCATAGATATTTAAAAAATAGGAGCATGAAGCTGAAAAATCCTGTGTTTGATAAAAACTCATTTAATGATTTAATTGACAATAGTAAGTTATGAAGTGTACTTAGAAAAAAAAAAAAAAAAAATTAACATTCCTTTTATATATATAAACATGTGTGATACATCATTGGAAAGATAATAAGTTTAAACTATTAAATGATATAAAAACAAATATATATATATCTCTTCCCCTTTGAATTGTTTTGGGTACGGGTTTGTTTTGTTTGTTGGAAAAGATAAAACCATGTTTTAGAAACATTTTTTTGTTTTAAGAAGAAAAACGCAGACGCATATAAACAATTTGCATAATAAACTATCATACATCAGTTCTCGCTACTAAGTATATTTTTAGAGTCTTTTCTCCAATAAATTTTCAATAATATGCAAATGCATATTTTATCCCCAAAATATCATACATTTATAATTAAAACAAAACATATATAAAATAATTTATTAAAGTATTATTTAACGAAGTTGTTTTAAAATCAAGGTAATCTGAATATATTATAAATTATCTATAATTTCAGATAAAAAGATGTTTGTAACAAAATGTATCAACAGAAAAAATATTAAAATTTTTCTTCTGAAATCTAAATTTACGATCTGTAAATTGTAAATAATAACAACAAACTTATTCAAATTCGAGATTTATTCGTATTATTCGATATGTGTATGATGCGATTCTGTATTCTGATTGGCTTATCAGTCGTATAATCGATATTAGAGCCCGAAGATTGCCGAAGATAAAATCGGAAGTAAAGAAAGCCGAGATAGCCCGAAATCGTGACGTAGCCGTTAAGGATCTTTATTCTCGACCGGTCTGAATTGCATTTTAAGGAAAAATCTTTAACTTTGAGTTAAAGATCTTTAGTTAAGGATCCTTAACAGCGGGCATCTGAATGTGGGGGTTTATTACAAGATCAGATACAAGAACATGAACAAGGACAATACATACATCCATGCCTTCTCCGGGATTCGAACCCGGGCCCAACTGTGTAGAAGTCAGGGACGCTAACCACTCCACCGTCTGGGAGGCAAACATTTGGTTATTCTTGATTGCAAAAAGATTTTAGAAATCACTCACCTGATACATGATTAGATATTTTCATAGATATAGTAATTTTTATAGATATATCATTCCATTTTTATCATGCAAAGATTTTTGACGCCGAAAAAATTTTTTGGCATCAGCCATATAGTGGTATTGACAATCAGCAATGAGGGTTATTCACTGTTGGCAACATTTGTGTGGAAGTCACGTGATGGTGGTATTCCATGATTTGTTTAGGCTGCGAATGCGAAGTTAAAGAAAGCAACTTGCTAAAAAACTGTGCATCTTCTACATCCACAAATAATTCAAGCAAAGAAACATGCAAGCAGAATCGTGTAAGTTTTCATGCATTTCCTTTAAATTCGTCTGGTTTATTAAAAGAATGGCTTATCAAGCAGAAAAGAGAAAATTTTACACCATCTAAACATAGCGTATTATGTTCAGAGTATTTTACCGAAAATGACTTGACTTACCAATATTTTACAGAGATTTCCGAAAAGTGGTGCTGTACCGTCTATATTTAGTTTTAAGTTAGTTACACCACACTTTAAAAAAAAAACAAAATTCAATTTTCATTTGATGAAAGAAAAGAAAGTAAATAAGTTTCACGACATAGAATTCATGTCGAAAGAGCTATTGGGCGTATTAAATTAGTTAAACTTTTAGACTGCACCATACCATATACTATTGTTACCCTCCATTAGTCAGTTAATTTATATATCAGCATTTTTCGTTAATTTTGGAACCCGTATTTTATAATTTAAATTTTAATGAAAAAATAAGGAAATAGGGAATTTTCTACTTCGTTTCTTACAATAAATCTCCTATATGCTTCAATGTTACTACAAAATTAATGTTATACTTTTTTTTTTCCATTTTGTGCGTACCAGATACAGTAAGGTTAAATTTTTATAATTTTGCTTATCCTAAAGATTTGTTGTTGTCAGGGCCCGATTAAGCTTTGAAGCTAGGTATCAGCTCAGTATCATTTCGGGGCCCTCTTTCATTTCAGAAAATCTTGTTTTCCTGTTGCATATTGTAATATAAAAATGCTATAGACCAAAAATTAGTGTGTATTTATAGTTATTTATTTTTTCATTCATATATCTGGGTGATTTCTACACATAACATTAAAATCGTATAACTTATTAATTAAGAACATTCAGATTTTTGAGGTTAAATAATAGATTTTTCCTGAAATAGTGAGTATTTTATCTTGCTTTAGGCGAATTTTCTCAGAAAAATTCAATCTCAGTATGAAAATATAAAACAGAAAATTCAAGACCCTGTTTTTTAGTCATTTTGGGGCCCCCTCCTAAATTTTAGAGGGGAAGCTTGTGCTTCCCGAGCCTTTCGGGTAATCAGGCCCTGGTTGTTGTACATATTTATTTATTTTTTAATTCTTTCAGTTTTATTCAAATTTATTGTAGACTCCTAGAAATCTGTGTAACACAACCAATCTAAACAATGAAGTTTACAGTAAAGTCACGGATTAAAAGAGAAGGATGTATTACTAATGTTACGGAAAGGTAGTAATTTTCATCTTACAGATAGAGGGCGACCAAATCTCGAAAATACACCAATCAGCGCGTTTTTACATTTCTGGCTGTTCGTTCGTTGGATGACTGAAGCCGAAGGGGCGGGCTTTCCCTTTCTTCCGATAAGTTTCAAAGATATTACACCAGGCGGCGATCGGATCGTTTTCATCTAGTCGGCTGAATTAATGCGGAATGGGAAGCTTCAGATTTCGCGCTTGCTGGCCTATCTAGTGTTTCATCCTTATCTCCTAATCCGTGAGTAAAGTTTAACAGGAAAAAATCAGGGTAGCACTTATTTTTTTTATAGTGATTTTTTAAAAACTGAATTTAATGAGATAGGAAAGGTTCTTTTAATTGAGGTCCAAGTCTTGGAGATAAACTGAAATAATTTATGTTGTTTCTGACTGTTAAATAATCCAAATTGTTCACGTTTAATATAGACACAATTTTACATTTAATTTTTATCACCCAGTATATGTAGTACCATACGGAATGCATGGAAAAATCATTAATCAATTCAAACCATTATTCTTTGCTGAAACCAGTTTAAGTTTTTTTTTTTTTTTTTTTTAAATGCTTATTTAAATCATTTAAATACACACATGTGTACACTTTGTTTAAAACATTTGTTTTTACTTTTTTTCTTCATTCCAGTTTGTTCACATTTTTGTAGAACAAAGACAATGAAATCATTTCATCTTCTGTAACTATGCATTATGGTTTCCTTTTTTATCAATTTACATTTCTCATAGTCGTATATTATTTATACTCAAATAACTTTTTCTTGTACATATATTATTTTCTAAACTGATAGCAGTGTAATTATCAGACACAGCAAAATTACTTTATGTGTTAATCATCACTTTTCAGAAACCTTTTTTTATTTTGTAAAATTATGGTGAGCAAAGTCACATTCTGTGAAATAATCTGAATATAATACGCTGCATTTTGTTGATATAAAGGGGTACATACAAACGGAACGCTTGCAAATGAACCGCTTGCAACTTCGATGACGTAAATTTTGCAAGCGATTTGCAAATAGTCATGCATTTGGAACGCTTGCAGGCGGTGACGTCAACTTGCAAGAATTATCGATTGCGATGAATGATAAACCAATAGGAAACAAGGATACACGAATCGAACAATATTCGACAGAAAATTCGGAAAATTCAGTGGGTTTTTGTTTTTGTTTATTTGTGACTTTTGAGGATCGCTATAATTTTTTAGACATTACTATTTTATATGTCAGTGTATAAATTATAACGATTTTAGATGCGGATAATAGTGTATAAATAACCAGAATAATTTATTTAAATTTCAGAAATACTCTGATATACTACTAACAGACCATGATACAACTTTGTATTAAACATTTTCATAAGTTTCCTCTGATTATTCAAAAGGATTGGATATAAATATTTTTTCTAAAAACTATTTTTTAATACTAGTGGGATAATCTTGTGCACTGTCCTTTTTTGTCATAAGGCCATGTATTAGCTTATCCTTCTAAGTAAATAATACTAAGGAAAATAGTCTAATTCTGTGATTAAATATTACTTAGTCCTGAATTTTCTAAATTTCATTGTTAAGTAAACACATGGGCTGTGGTTGTTCAGAGAATTACTTACTCTAGTAGGAATTCATCTTACAGTCCATCAGGTAAGTTTGATTAAAATTATTATTTATTTGTTCATAACGTTCAATATGTATTTTTCAATACTTGTAATGAAAATTATTAAAATCATATTCATCATGAATGCAACTTCAACATTTGCACTGAAAGGCAATCCAATGCATAGTATTATGTAAAAAGCGCTATAAGTATATCCCATCAGCTTATTGCCTTTATTTTATACATACATAAAATTTCAGGAGGGGCTGCAGTCCACCAGCCCTTTCCCCCCCCCCCCCCCCACCCCCTGGATACGCCACTGTTGCAGTGGTTAATATTCAGATGTATACTCACTTCACGAGCATTATAAAAAAAAATAAATAATTACAAAATAAAAAGAACTTTTTATATAGCATGTTTTTAAATTTTCTGTTAAATCATATAAACACTACCAAAGGCAGCGGGGACACAAAACAATTGGCTAAAAGTATTTAACACATTCATGCTGGCGCATTTTGTTTACATGTACATAAACTACTCAAAAGTATCTGAGCACTAGCCAATAATTCCTATATTAAAAAAGTACACTTAAAACTGTTTTGTTCAATAAATATTTGTCGAATTATGTTCTTAGACTGACTAAGAACATGACAAAGCAGCATTAAGTGTACTTTTTTTGGACAGGCATTATTGCTTGTGCTCAGATACTTTTCTGCCGACTGTAGCTGTGACACACCGGTGTGAACGTGCTAAAAAATGTCATCGTTTTATGAGTTATTGTAAAAGATTCAAATATCTAGCTAATCAAGAAATTATATGATTGTTAAATCATATAAATGCTACCGAAGGCAGCAGAGACCCAAAACAATTGGCTCAAAGTATTAAAAAAATGAAGTTTGTGTTCTGTCTAACAGTATCAAATGTCTAGCGAGTCGGGAAGTAAGTTAAATTAATTTTCTGTTGAATCATATAAACACTAATGAAGGTAGCGGGGAGACAAAACAATTGGCTAAAGTTATTTAAAAAATACATTGTCATCATGTTCTGAGCTATTCTAAAAGTTTCAAATGTCTAGCTAATCGGGAAGTTAATTAAAAATCGATTGCAAGATTTGTACTGGACAAACAAAAAAACAAGCAAACGAGAATAAGAGTTAATAAAAACATGGTAAAAAAGAAAAGAAAAAAAATCACTGAATATCACTAATTCGTTGTGCATGAATATCTGTACTGCATCAATTACTGTCATACGCAATTTACTTTTCTAGATAATTTCAATTATTTAAAAAATAAGTAAAATAACTCAAAAAATAATTTTTAAATCTGAAAAATGCATTAAAAAAAAAAAAAAAAAAAAAAAGCATCATTCAGCTCGGCTGCCAAGCAAAAAAACAATAAGGAAGTTCCGAGACATGTAAACGGCGTTCCAATACAAAAAGGTTACTAGTAAAAAATGTCTATACACTTTTATGACACATAACTGTGTCACGAATTACCAATGGGTGCTTTATAGTAAAGCTTAGTCAAATGAAGGTCTAATTTTGTGATTAAATTTTAATTGAATATTTCAATAAAACCTTATAAATTTAGAATTTTTGACTAATTTAATAAACATTTTTATATTCAATATAAAAAATAACACTACAGAACTGACATTTAAAAGTAATAAGTATAAAAAAATGAATAAAATCCATAAAATGCAAGAACTCGCAACAAATTTTTCAGGCTGAAAGTAAGCACAACCTTCGCCTTAGAAAGGGCCGTGTTTCCTTTTGACTCAAAGGAATTTTAGAGAGTTCTTGCATTTTATGGTGTTAATTCAAATTTCATACTTTTTTATTTTTTACGTCACTTCTATGATGCTTTTTTTATAATCTTTGTTTCTTCTTGCACCAAGTAAGTAATTTTGTGAAAGTTTGTTTTCTGTTTATTGGTTTATTTGTTAAATCCCCCCCCCCCTCCCTTTTTTTCTCTCTCATTTTTTGTGTCTTTCATTTCAAATTTTTATTTTAAATTTTTTTTTATTGTTTAACCCTGCCTTTTTTTTATGTGTGTGAAGTGCCCCAACATGCATGCAAAGCATAACATCTGTCTCACAATTTATCCACATGAGAGGCATTTGTGTCATTTTTTTAAAGTAAACTTTGTTATTTGTAAGTTGATTTTTTTCAAATGCTGCATTTTTGTGTCATTTTTCAAACCCCGGCACAAGATACTGTTATTTAAAAAATTTATATGTTTATTAAGAAGACTAACAGTTAATAATTTTCTTCGCTGTGAATTCAGCATAACACTACTATTTAGGTATAGTAATATTTTCTAAGAATTTCCTACATTGAAGTAAACCACTGTTTCTGAATAGTAATTTTTTATAATTTTCATAATTTAAAATAAATAAAAATTACTAAATATAAATGATGCTATTTAAAAAGTAAAAAAAAAATAAAAGCAGTCTTTGGGGACTGCCGATAGTGAAAACTAAGTAACTTGTGAATTGTATCGTCGAGCTATTAGATTATTATTTTCGAATTATTTTTGTTTTGTAAAGATGTGTTTATGATCTGTATTATATGATTCGGCACAATATTTGTAGCTACCCATATTAAATGAACTAAGCCTTATATTAGGTAAAAATATTGATTACTTATGAAATTATTTTAATTAGTAGCTGAGATACAAAAGAAAACCGATTCAGGACACCTCAAAACGTGTAAATCAGGTGAAATCTCGAATTCCACTTTCGATAATATAAAAGAACTTTAAAACATCTTTCGAATGATGTATTAAAAATAATTTAATCATAAGTAGAGTTTGAAATATGAAATGTTAAAATACATAACAGCGCCATCTGGTGGTAGAAATTTCTGTAAGCTACTGTTTGATTCCAACTCAACAAAGCTTTCAAATGATGTATTACTTATTTTAATTAGTAGCTGAGATACAAAAGAAAACCGATTCAGCACACCTCAAAATGTGTAAATCAGCTGAAATCTCGAATTCCACTTTTGATAATATAAATTGGTAAAAAATATGTTTCTTCTCATGGAAAGCCTTCGCTGACAATGACGCAAATTTCATGATTTTTGTTCACCCAAAAGTGCTCAATGCGCCTAAAGAAGTTTTCACTTCAAAAATGTAGTTTGAAACAACCACACGACTTCCTTTACACTCCACTCCTCCTTCCACTCGACTTGCACTGTTACATGTACTTTTGGGAAATAATATAATCAAAAGACATAAAACTGACCTAATAAAATAGACATCTGAAAATTTTCCAGTACGAGAAAGCTGATACTCATATCTAAATGCATATAAAACAGAATTTACTTTGCGAGTTAAAAAAGTAAGAGAAAAAAAAAATCAGTTTAAATTATTTTTATTTTTGAAACACTAATTTTAAGATCTAATACTGACCTACCTAATCAGTATAATTGTTAATTTCCCTGTAATAACTATGTAATACATGAGAAAGAATATCTAATGGGTTTATGCAACAATTTTCAAGAAAGTCATTAGAATCGCTTTTTAGATACCGACTTTTATCAATACTTGGCATACTCAATTGTTGACCCAAAAATAACAATTACATACAAAAGCTACAGAAACTGCAGTTTGGTTTTAAAATTTTTTTACATTGGCGTTTTTAACATTATGTAAATATTTATTGTAAATTGTTTATCATTCTTGATAATAAAAAAGTAAACCCATGAAATAAATGATATTTTTAACAGCAGTGTATTAAACTTCAGTATTTATGCATCATTAATTAATCTGAAAAAGAACTTGTTTTGTCAATATATTAAAACTGACATAACAGACAATTTCTAATTCAGATGTTTATTCGTAAAACTAAGAAAAAATGCATTCTTCATTGATCAGATCGACATTCACCTGCCAGATTCTGGTTCAAGACTGAAGTAAATTTATTCATATTTTAAAATACTCACTCAATTTCTCAATAATAAAAACTATAAAAATTTGAAAAGTATATTATACTTACAAAAAACATAATCCTTTATATGCCTTAGTATATTTTTCAAGTAGACGACTGCTTCACTTCAGAAGAAGCACTTTTCAAGATTTTGTGCTTCATTGAACAATCTGAAAGAGAATTTAGTACGTTATGCCAATATACTAAAACTGACATAACAGCCAAATTCTCATTCGGATAGTTGTTCGATAAACTGGAATATTCTTCATCAGGTCACACTGAGGTTCTTCATTTAGCGAGATTTTTAATTCAAGATTGAGGTGAATGAACCGATATTTAAAAATACTCATTTGATTGAAGAGTTACCATAATCTTGATCATAGAAAAAAAAGTCAAAAACAAAATACTTACAAAATAAAATTATAAGCCTTTATACTTCTTAATATTTTTTTTCTATCTTATAAAATCAGAATTTTTATAATAGTCTTTATCGAATGGCATTCAAAATATAAATCATATAATATTAATAAAATAAAAT
Source organism: Salticus scenicus (assembly GCA_963930645.1). NCBI lineage: Eukaryota > Metazoa > Arthropoda > Arachnida > Araneae > Salticidae > Salticus > Salticus scenicus. Next base: position 43,909 of record CAWVNO010000568.1, on the reverse strand, counting down.
AATTGAGGGGTGAATAAAAGTTAATTATAAATAATTTTATAACATTACTTTAATATTTTGCTTATTCTTCAATACTTAAATTTAAATAAATAAAATAATACTTAGATGAATATAAACATCACATAGAATTGGTGTTGCTATCATGCATAACATAAAATGTAACATTCTCAGTTAAGTAAAAATATTTATCATTTGATAATAAAACTTTTAAGTTAAATCTTACCTTTAACAGAACTCCATTTGAAATTCAGCATTTATTACATTGTAGCATCATTATCCGAAAAAGAGCTTAATATGTTATGCCAAAATAGTAAAACTGACATAACACATAAATTCCCATTCAGATGTTAGTTCAATAAGCTACAAATGTTTTTCAATGTTTATCTCTTCAGACCTTCTTAACCACATATTTAAAAAATAAAATACATAATCATCTAATTTTAAAACTAAAATCAATACTCTCTATGTATTTTTATTGCCAATATTTAAATATATAAATAGTTAATGAAAGATTTTAGTTATAATAAGCAAGACAATATAAAATAACTATATTGCAGTTCATTCTTTCAATGCAAATTTAAGTAGCATTTTAAATAATTTTATATTCATACTTATTGGTTAAAAGTGCAGAAATAACTGGGAGAGAAAATAAAATAAGTATATCTAATACCATCAATACTAAATCAGTTGTATGCATTTGTAAGTAAAATATAATCTACTCTTACAGCTTATGAACTTTTAATGATTTTGATTTTTAATAATGAAAGTTGATATTTGGATATCTAGCTTACCACATACTGTATTTTTAATAGATGTATACACTCTTGTTAAAGCAACATTAACTCTTCCCTTCTACCTTTTGCAGTTTTAGTCATCTACTCACGCCAAACCATGTAATTATAAGGTAATAAATTTAAGAAATGTTCATATTTCAATGAAGATTGAAAAAATATGTTTATAACACACACACTTGACTTTCATACAAAGTGTAGCCTCCAAAATATTGAAATTATACTTTATTAAATAATTGAAGTTTTATAGAAATCTCGAATTTAGCATAAATTCAATTCTATTTATTTTAGTGTTCTATGACCTCAATACAAAGTATAAAACAATATAGACTTAATTATAAAAGTGAACATTTGGATGATGCAAATGTTAAAATTGTTCATAGAAAAAACAATAACCGATTAAAATTAATTTGATCAAATTCTTCAAACAGATAATTCACTTGAAACTAAAAAGAATATTTGAAGTCAGTTGCCCAGTTAAGATGAACTGCAATAATATACTTCAGAAAACATACATATATGTGCATATATCAATATAAACAAAACGAAAATAAAAAATTGAAATGTAGTTCGATTACGAATCCATCCGATATCTGTAAATAAACTTCCATTATCCCAAACTAAATAAATCTTATTTGTCTCTTAAAGAACTGATTTAATATCATATATATGTATATAAATAAAAAACTGATTAATTCTTCAAAATAATAATTCGCCATCTTTCACATTTGCAACTGCAAGTTGACTTACGAGAGGTGCAAAGCTCTTGCAGATTTGCAAGTGGGTTTGCTGTCAGTTTGCAAGCGATATGTTCCATTTGTATTGAAACTTCCGTTGCAAGCGGCTTTGCAACCGGAAGTGTTTCATTTGTATGTACCCCAAAATTATCTCTTTCCTGTTTTATTTGTCATTCTTTTAATAAAACAGTTGTATTAGAAGGAAATTAATGAAATTTTACCCGCTTCTGCTTGCATGTCTCTTTACTTGATTTATTAAACAATTTAAGCATTGCACTGTTATATTGTAGTACTCAAATAAGATTCTGTACTATAGTGCTGTTATAGTACCCTTATAAACGATTTAAGGAGCAGGGGATTCATCAGTATCATTAGGGATTATTTAAAAGTTTTTTTTTTTTTTTTTTTTTGTGTTTGTGTGTGTGTAGTGTTGTATATTTGTATTTAATTTAAAATGTAATGGCAACATGTCATTAAGAAATGCAGATTGGCAACAACTAAGATTGTATGATGCTTGTAATTTGTGATGTGTGCGCTGCTGAAGCAGTATTTGAAGTTACCATAATTAATGATTATAAATTGTGTTATTAATAAAGTAATTACACTAGAGATTGTCTTTCAAGATCTTTTCTTAAAAATACTACATGGCGTAGTCGTAATGAACCAGCGGAACTAAATGGCAAATGATTACTGTAGACCGCCAGTAGGCCTAAGCCTCGAAGGGAACGTGGCAGATCATTGGAAAAAATTTAAACAAAACTTTGAAATTTATTTGAAAGCATCGGGAAGTAGTAAAAAGGACTCTGATGTTAAAGTTGCTATATTACTCAATGCTGTTGGTGAGGAAGCTATAGAACTATATAATACGTTCGATCTCGCCGAAGCAGATAAAGAAGATTATGACAAAGTTATAGATGCCTTTGAAAACTATTTCAGTCCCAAAACTAATGTCGTTGTTGAACGATTTATATTTAATAACCGTGTTCAAGATGAAAATGAAAGCTTCGACTCATTTTACACAGATCTAAGAAAACTTGTAAAGTCTTGCGATTTTGGGATTCAAGCTGACAGCGTTGTCAGAGACAGAATTGTCTTGGGAATTTCCGACAGTGGACTTCAGGAAAGATTGTTACGCGAAGGAGACTTAAGTCTAGCTAGAGCTGCCAAGATTTGTCGGGCAGCAGAACTCAGCAAAAAGCAAGTCCAGACTGTGCAGAACAAAAATGTGGATGCTATTCTACAGAAAGTACCCAATAGATTTCTTAAGAATTCTTCAGGTGAAGGTGTGTCTCATCGTTCCTCAAATAGTGATTTATGACCTAGTGATTTATGTCCGTCAAGAAATTTAGCGGTGATGGTAGAACTCAAGGTGTTCAAAGTATTATTTATCAATGCAAAAAATGCAATAGGAAACACAAGCGTTCAGAATGTCCAGCTTTCGGTAAACAGTGTTTTAAGTGTTCGAAATTTAATCATTTTTCATCTGTATGCACAATGCGTACTGTACGAGACATAAACTATTATGAAAATACAGAAGAACCACATTTCTCTCAGTCTGTACATAATGATTTTTTTATTGAATCTGTAAGTATTCTTCAGATAGGTAAAGTGACTGTACAAAATGAATGGACCAAAGACATACAAATATATGGTCTTAATATTAATTTCAAACTTGATACTGGGGCACAGATTAGTGTTTTACCTTTACATGTCTTTCTCAGTTTAGGCCATGATCTTAAACTTGAACATACAAATATAATATTAGAAGCCTATGGTGGCTCTAAAATTAAGCCTACAGGTATGATTAATTTAATGTGTAATATTGGTAATAAGCAGGCTTATGTAAAGTTTGTAGTTGTTAATAATACTAAATCTAGACCTCTACTTGGATTAGAAGGGTGTATTAAGCTAAATCTTATAAAATGTATTGATAATGTATCTGCAGATATGAATTTAACTAAGTTTATTGAAAGTAACAGGGAAATATTTACAGGTGTGGGGAAATTTGAAGGAAAATATGCTATTAAAGTGGACAAAAATTCTGTACCTATTGCTCGTCCACCTAGACGCATACCAGTAAGTTTACGTCCTAAAGTGGAGGAAAAATTAAAACAGTTAGAAAATTAGTTGTTGTAGAGAAGCCTGACGGCTCAATTAGACTCTGTTTAGATCCTCAAGATCTCAATAAAGCAATAAAAAGAGATCTTGTTCTGATACCTAAAATTGAGGAACTTGTTCCTAAACTGTGTAATAAAACAGTATTTACTGTGCTTGATCTAAAAGATGGGTTTTTTCAAATCGAATTGAACGAGGAAAGTAGCGATTTGTGTACATTTAGTACACCATTTGGATGTTTCAAATTTTTGCGTCTACCAATGCGATTATCATGTGCCCCTGAATTTTTTCAAAAAAGGAATGAAGCAAACTTTAGTGATATTGATGGGGTTTTAATTTATTTTTATGATCTTCTTATTGCTGCAGAAACTCTGGAACAACATGATGAAATTTTGGCTAAGGTTGTCCAGAGAGCTACGAAGTTAAATATAAAATTTAATCAAAGTAAGATACAATTTAGAGTACCAGAGGTTAAATATTTGGGACATGTATTCAATTCTAAGGGTATGAAACCTGATCCTGACTATGTCCAAGATATAATTGACATGCCTGAACCAACAAATAAAACTGAGCTTCAAAGAATATTGGGCATGGTTAATTATTTAAGACAGTTTATACCCCAAGCTTCGACAGTATCTGCTCCTTTAAGAGAGCTTCTTAAGAAAAATATAACTTGGCATTGGTTACCTGTCCATGCAAATGCCCTTAAAGCTTTAAAAAATAAAGTTGCAAATGCCCCAGTGCTAGGAGTATTTAATAGCTCTAAACCAATTGTAATAGAGGCAGATAGTTCCAAAGATGGGTTGGGTTGCTGTATGTTGCAAAATGGGAAACCAATTGCATTTGCTTCCCGCAGCTTGACAGAAACAGAAAAAAACTATGCTCAAATTGAGAAAGAGTTTTTAAGTATTGTTTTTGCTACAAATAAATTTCATTATTTTATTTATGGAAGACCTGTTGAAGTGTTATCTGATCATAAACCATTAGTTTCTGTCATGAATAAAAATGTAGGCAATGTTAAGTCCCCTAGATTGCAGCGAATGAAAATAAAGCTTTTAAAATATCAATTAAATCTTAAATACTTACCAGGGAAATATATGTATATAGCTGATTTGTTATCAAGATCATTTGTTGTAAAGTCCTTGAAAGATGATATAGAAATGACAGAATTGGCTCATAGTTTAACTAAGCATTTCCAAATTAGTGAGTTTAAGAAAAAAGAATTTAGAGAGGCAACATTTGCTGATGTTGGTCTTTTACACGTGTTGAAATTTTGGGATGAAGGTTGGCCTTCTAATGTCAAAAATGTTCCATCTGAAGCTCAGAAATATTTTAAATTAAGAGATAACATATATGTCGAAGAGGGACTTGTATTTTTAAATGACAGAGTCATTGTGCCAGTAAGTTTAAGAGCCGAAATGCTAAAAATACTTCATAAAGCTCATTGTGGAATGGAAAAGGCTAAGGCTAGGGCTAGGCAGGTTTTATTTTGGCCGGGGATAACAAAAGACATTGAAAATATGATATCTAAATGTAAAGCTTGTGAGAGATTCAGACCTAGAAATATAAAAGAACCTCTGATTCATCATGAATTACCAAATTTACCTTATGAGAAAATAGGAGTGGATATTTGTGTGTATGCCCAAGTTAAAATTCATGCTAGTACCAGCAACAAAAATATGCTAGTTATTGCTATGTATTGCTATGTCTGCTAGATTTTCATGCTATTATATGCTTTATAATGCTAGCCAGCATCGAATGCTATGTTAGCTAGCTAACACGGCAAAAGCAGGACAGGCTATGTACAAGCATTGTATGCTTATTTGTTGTTTAAGCTTCTTCCAAAGCATGGAGAGGTATGTACCTTAATAAGCTATTATATGCTTTTTCATGCTTGTCAGCATAACATGCTATGTAGGTAGCTTAGGTAGAAATAGCATGACATGCTATATCCCAGTAAGAAGTGCTAACTTGCTGCTCAAGCTTCTTTCAATCATGGCAAGGTATGTACCTTAATAAGCTATTATATGCTTTTTTTTGCTTGCCAGCATAACATGCTATGTAGGTAGCTTAGGAAAAAAATAGCATGACATGCTATATCCCAGTAAGAAGAGCTAACTTGCTGCACAAGCTTCTTCCAATCTTGACAAGGTATGTACCTTAATAAGCTATTATATGCTTTATCATGCTTGCCAGCATAACATGCTATGTAGGTAGCTTAGGTAGAAATAGCATGACATGCTATATCCCAGTAAGAAGTGCTAACTTGCTGCACAAGCTTCTTCCAATCATGACAAGGTATGTACTTTAATAAGCTATTATATGCTTTTTCATGCTTGCCAGCATAACATGCTATGTAGGTAGCTTAGGTAGAAATAGCATGACATGCTATATCCCAGTAAGAAGTGCTAACTTGCTGCACAAGCTACTTCCAATCATGGCAAGGTATGTACCTTAATAAGCTATTATATGCTTGCAAGCATAATATGCTGTGTAGGCAGCTTAGGCAGAAATAGCATGGCATGCTATATCCCAGTAAAAAATACTAACTTGCTGCACAAGCTTCTTCCAATCATGGCAAGGTATGTACCTTAACAAGCTATTATATACTTTTTTATGCTTGCCAGCATAATGTGCTATGTAGGCAGCTTAAGTAGAAATAGCATGGTATGCTATATCCCAGTGAGAAATGCTAACTTGCTACACAAGCTTCTTTCAATCATGGTAAGGTATATACCTCAATAAGCTATTACATACTTTTTTTGCTTGCTAGCGTAATATGCTTTGTAGGCAGCTTAAGTAGAAATAGCATGGCATGCTATATGCCAGTAAGAAGTGCTAATTTGCTGCACAAGCTTCTTCCAATCATGGGGAGAAAGGTACCACAGTGAACAATTGTGTGCTTGTAAATGCTTGCTAGCATAATATGCCATGTAAGCAGCTTATGTAGAAACAACATGATGTGGTGCTATGTGCCAGTAAGATGTGCTAATTTGCTTCACAAGCTTCTTCCACTCATGACAAGGTAGGTACCACAATGAATGATTGTGTGCTTGCTTATGCTTACCAGCTTTAAATGCTATGTAGGCAGCTTATGTAGAAACAACATGGTGTACTATGTCCCAGTAAGATGTGCTAATATGCTACACAAGCTTCTTCCAATCATGGCAAGTTAGGTACCACAATGAACAATTTTGTGCTTGTTAATGCTTGCCAGTATCAAATGCAATGTACCAAAGTTAAGCAGGAAGATGTATTAATTTGTTTTGTATGATTGGAACAACCCCTGTAGAGTAGATATATTGCCCAACCATACTAAAAATGATCCATAGAGATCAATACAAAAATCTTTCAATATCAATAGAATTCTATTGGTATGAATTTATTTCTATGGATGTCCCTACCGCTATCAATAAAAGCTATTGACATCTGTAACCTATTGATTATATCCTCAACTGATATGAGTAGATCTTTACAGACATTATTAAAAATTTGATCAGTAGGCTGTCGATATCAATAGAGTTTTATTGATATGAATTGATTTCTATTGATTTTCCTACCTGTATTAATAGAAGCTATGGACATCTGTAACCTATTAATTATATCCTCAATCGATATCAATAAATCTTTACAGACATGACATCAGTAGAAATTCAATCGGTAGGCTATTGATCCCAATTAGTATCTGTAGAAAAAATGATATCTGCAAATTTTGCTCATTTTTTTCCAAGTCTCGGAAAAAAAAAAAAAATTAAAATGTTTAAAAATCTGTATCTTCCGTTTCAAAGCATGTTTTAAACGCAATGAAGTATTCCTCCAAAAAACATTATTTTTCATGCTCCCTCAGGGATCCCCCTTGGGGATGGGGTGGGGGCGGGGAAATCACGTTCAGTATTACAAAATTTATATCTGCGAAGTTTTGATCGAAATTTTAAAATATTATACTTTTTTCATTGACATTTTAATATAAGAAACTGATTTAAAAAATTTCAAGATTCAAAGAAAATTAATTTTGAGGCATATGCAATAGGTTTGCAAAATTGATTACTTTTTATCAAGTCCCAGAAAAAGAAAATGGTTCAGATATTTAAAAATATGTATCTTCCGTTTCAATGCATACAAAATGTCATGCTAAACATCTTTTTAGAGGTTGTGAAGTATTCCTCCAAAGAACATATTTCTTTCATTCCCCCCTCCTCCAGACGGTATTCCCTATCATCAATTGGAGGGGGAAATGACGCTAGTAACTCAAAATTTACAGTTGACAGAAAAATTATTGAAGCACAAACTTAGATTTCTCATATATATATAGTTTGGTTGCTAATTTTTATCATCGCTCACAGCATAAAAGGAGTGTAAGCCTAGAATCATGACGCGACAAATATTGAACTCGAATATATTACTCGAAAAAAATCTATAACCTTGTTTTAAATTATTACAGATCCATGGTTCAACCATTCGTTTAAAAGGATATTGACTAGTTCTTTTGAAAGATATTCAGACTGAATATTTATACCAAATGGGGGCTACTTCCTCCCAGGGGATGTTCTAACGTGCACATACTTTTTCCTCATAGTTTACAGCTACAGTTATCAGTAATTCCTATCAATTTCACAATCACTTCGAAAAAATAATTCTCATTACGTACATATTTATGCGAAATTTTGTCTTATACAGCCTAGCACACAGTCACACATTTTCTAAAAATGGTCAAATCGTATTAAGGATGGATGGTTGTGTTTTACATCGCACTAGTGCTGCGCAGATGGCCAATTGGCGACGGTCTGGGACGCACCCCTAGAGGTGGTCGGGAGATATGCCATCACAATTTTGATCCTCCACGGAAGGGATGGCTCTCCCGCTTCGGTGACCCCAGAGGTATAATTTTTGATGGGAACATGGAGGGCATTGCGGCCACGACAAATTTTACGTGCCCCAGCCACCATTGATGTACACGACGGTTTTCGGCCGGCTCGAGTACCGAACCCGCAATCTTCCAATTACGAGGCCGGCGCTCTACCGACTGGGCTATTGCGGCTCAGGTATTAAGGACCTCAAAAACATGTAAATCCATTTAAAACTAGAGTTCAAAAACTTTCACGAATTCATCCTTTTTTTCTTAGATATACAGAAGAAAGTATAAATAGTTAAATCGTGCTCGAGACTTATCAAAACATGTGAATCCATCAAAAACGAAGAGTTGGAAATTTTTACTAGTCTTCTTTTGAAGAAAGTAAAAAAAAAAAAAAAAAATTAAAAAGTCTTTTGAAACATTGTAAAATTAGTTTGTTATGGTCATCACAAAACTGTTTTCTGTGTATTCCAGTACAAATTGTAAAAGTATTACATATTGAAATGATTTTCCTTCGAAATTGGGGATAGCGATAGTCCTCGGAAAATGGAGACATTTGGTTACCTTATCAATGAATGACTGAAAAATATTTACCCCATAGAGTAAGGTGACCATACGTCCTCGAAATTCGAGGACTGTCCTCGAATTTAGACCTTTTTTATTTTTTGTCCCCAAAAATTCTTTGATCACTGGGGGTACTAAATGTCCCCAAATTTAAATATTTGCAATTATTTCTTTCAAAATCGTCGCCAATTCCGTAGAGGATCAAAATTGTGACGGCATGTTTCCAGATCACCTCTAGGGTTGAATCCCAGACCGTTGCCAATTGCCCATTGCAAAACACTAGTGAGACGGAAAACCCATCCATTCCAATCCAATCAAAATCGCAGTCTAATGCACAAGTACAGCGTCTAGAATATATAGTTAAGACTACTATATTATATAGTAGTCTTATACACAGTGGAGCAAGCGCTTATAATCGAATGCTTAAAATACTGCTAAAGAAATTAAGCTTTCCAGATGGCGCTTCGAACAACTTTTTTTTGCTCAAACCGAAGAGCTGATTGGCTTTTCCTAGTTTCGTCTGCTCAATCACGTCTCGGTTTTGATTTCGTGACACTATCTTCGATTACAGTAATTTTTTTAGTACAATTTTATTTTCCGCTTTCCACACTGTTTATTTTATACGTTGAAGCACAAGTAATTGGATAATCTTGGAAATCAACGAAACTTTGAAATAAAGACCCTCATACTTCATGCCCTTCCGTGGAGGATCAAAATTGCGATGGCATGTCTCCGGACTACCTCTAGGGGTGAGTCCCAGACCGTTGCCAATTGCCCATATGCGCAGCACTAGTGCGACGTAAAACCCAACCAACCCTCATACTTCATGAGCAGAGAAAGAATCATGCACTACTAATTACTATATAAATTCTGTCTTGCCCGATTTATGTTACGTGAAAAATAAAATTTATTTAATGAAATTTTCACAAAAATGGCAGCTATATGACTACCACAAATTGCATTGATACATTGATACGAGAGAAAAGGAAATGATTTTCTTGTAGTTATATAATCAGGAATAATCTCTGCATTTCTGGAGTGGGGATTCTGAAGATCAATTAAATGCTCAAAATTAAATGCTGTTATTTTGTATTCTCTCCTATAAACATAATAAAGTGTAAATGGGTTCTATAGACTTGATTATTTTAATAAAGCTGGGATAGTTTAATTTGCATAAACATACCGTATGCTCAGCAATTTTTCATAGAAAAAAGTGTTTCAAAGCATTTTGTAATGTATAAATCGGAGTTCTTTTTATTAATTATGCATAGCATACAGCTATTAGTCTCTTATATCCCCGAAAAAGTCCCCAAATAGAGTTTTTAATGTCCTCGAAATTTATTTGGATTTGGGGACAAACGGTAATTTGTTAAATCAGTGTTTGAAAATATGGTCACCTTATCATAGAGCTTAAGCTCAATGACCTTGAATTTAATAAATACCTTTGTTAAACCAAAGAATATTGCATTAAATTTTTAAAAAATTGAAATTGCGACGTCATAAGAGGCTCCATTTAAAAATTAAAAATATGATTTTTTATTAATATTGGTTAATTTTTTTAGTATACTCTCATACAAATATTAATTGGTTTATCAAACTATCTTTTATTTAATTTACTTACGATGTAAAACCCACTCAATCTCAACCTGAAAGAATTTCCATGGCGAATCTTATTTCTTTTTTAGCAGATCGTAGTATTTTGAAAAACTAGTATGGCAACGTAGCGCTTGTTTGTTTACAAGATCAAGTACAAGATGGATGCTGCTAAGCGTGGTGCTTCTGATTAGGATTAATATTATAATTATCGAGGTAAGTTCATAAATAAAACATTTGTTACATTTTAATATGTTTTCGATTTTGTCATTTTAAAGCCAGAATGAGGAATCGAGGCTGTCTTTTCAGAAATTGATTCATGTGCATTTTTATTAGGGCTAAATTTTGTTGGTAAATTTTTGTTTTCCAGTACATCTAATTTTGGACATAGCTGTAGGAAAACAGTTATAATTAAAATTATTGATATGTTTACCAAATCGTCCTTTAAAAGGTTAACGTTATTCTAAATGCTTGTCTGAATAGATTATATTTAAGTAGCATCGAAATGTGTTTAAAATAGTCAAAATTATTTATTTCATAATAAAAGTTCATGAAATTCATCTTTTCGCTGTACGATATTTATTGTTTGCATTCATTTTCCTACGCCATAATTAAATGCATTACACTATTTCAACTGTAAAGTGTAAAACTGTTATTTCTACCAACTTATTTTTCCAGTGCTTGTATTGGCCTATAATCTAATGGTAGGGGAAGAGGGGGGAAATTGGGACACTTTTTATAAAAGCATATTATTTTCCAATTTATAAAAGTTTTAATGCTTTTTGCATTTTTATTTAAGTATTTGTGTTATTGGTCACCTTTTAAATGTGTAATGAGCATTGTTTAATGTGTTTTACAAACAGAAATAATTAAAACATATCTTATGCAAAAGTGTCCCAATGTTCCCCGTCCAGGGGCAGATTGGGACAACACTGATTTAATGATGGGGCACTTTGGGACAACCATCTTTTTATTTATCTAATTACAATATTGCAAAATATTTTGCTAAAGTAAATGAAAGGCTTTCAAAACAATGAATTTGATACAATAACAAATAATAATGAAGTAGGTAATTATGAAAAAATGAAATTGTTATGAAGCATTACTCCATATTCATATCTTAACACACATCAAAACCCTGCAAGTCTACACAAAACTTTAATATTATGTAGGATCGTATTGATGGCATAGTTAAGTTGAGAACATGATATTAAATAATCTTTCAACAAGAGTTCTTGTAGAACTTTATTAGAACTTTGTAAAAAAAAAAAAATTATAGGAGAAAAGAAATAACAGTTACTCTATATAATGCTTAATATTAAGGTAATAATAATGATAGAACCAAGTACAGGCAATGTTTTTGTATCTGCTTTTCAAAAATGTGTAAAAATTTTTGTGAAAGGATCAAAATTTTTATAAAACAAGATTTCATTTTAATATTAAAGGTTTTAGTGCTGACTCTGGACTTTGGTAGAGCACAGCTTCCAGTGGCTCTTTTAAAACTTATTTTAGCTTCGTGCGACCCTTTCCAATACTATGTTTTGATACCTTTAAATCACGTGTGGCCAGAGGGTGCCCGCTCATGCACACACATTCAGTATATTTAACAAAAACATATTGAAAACAGAAAAAAAAGATTTGAAGGTTAAAAAAAAATTGTTATTACTAATACTAATCATTCTATGCAATAGAAAGACACTTTCTTAAACATTGTGGTAAAATATATTTAAAAGAATAATTTAAATTGTTCATGGTTCCAAATTTACTTGCACATTTCTTACAAAAATTTGGAAAGTAATTTTTCTTGGTAAACAAAAAAAAAAAAAAAAAAAAAAAATAAAATAAAATTAGTATTGTTTTTTCTTCAAGGAAAAGAGGCGATAAAATGATTTTGTTTATTTAAACTCATGGCCTTAACAGAGAGTCAAGTTTTTTTGTCATTTCTTTTTAATGAGCATTTTTTTTTAAACTTACCCATACATGTTGGAGAATGTAATGTTTTGTGGTCCAATTTTTGAATATGAAATAGTTTTTACAATAGTTTGTCTTGAGGTCTGCTCAATTGTATAACCAGGTTCTTGTGGTTAGTCTGCATGGGCATAACTCAAAAGCAGGCATTGGCAGGAAGTCTAAAAATCGTATTCAATTTATATCATAATGATCCGTATACTATGACATGCAAAGAGTTTAAATACATTATTGTTTAAGTACAAAATTTCTAGTTCGTACATATCAACAACATTTTTAAAGTGAACTAAACATAATGAAACTAACATATTCTATTGATACAAAATAATTTTCGTATAAAAGATTGTAAGAAAAGTTAGGTTCGATTAAAAGCATTCATACCAAATTATATTGCGTCCAGTAAAAACGTTTAAAAATTATAATTACTCTCCCTTACCATGAGTTATAGAAAGTATTATTTACGTGGTCGAATTTTCGAAACTAAATATTTGCGATAATTTCAGGTTTTGAAGTTCTCTGAATACAAAAATGATTTTTATAGTAATTGTTGATTTGAATGCATGTCTGGTATCATAATAATTTAGCGGGTAAATTTTTTCCGAATACTCTGGTCTGCGAAATCGTACTTTTCAAATTTTTTATGTACTGCATTGGGTGTCTCTAATGTGTTTTGTAATCTGAAATCAGATATGATAATTTTTTTTCCTATCACGTATGAAATTTTCACAAAGTAAGGATGAAAATCGGAAGAATTCGTCTAGAAGTCGTCAAGGGGCAGCAAAAGGGTCCCAATTTTTGCCGGGATCGACCCCTGGTTCCTCTGTATTACCTAACAGTGGTGCACTGTTAAAGTTTTCAGAATTTTTTTAAAATTTGATTTTTATTTATATTTTACATTCCCTGAATCCCACAGTTTTATTTGTATTAGTAAACAACTCTTGTTTAGGATGAAAAGGAAGAAGAAGAGGAGAAAAGTAAACATACCGCCCAGCTGTAGTTTGTCATTTCAAGTTCTGAAGATGGCCCCATTTGGGACGGCAAACTATATCAATTCAAACTTTTTAAGGATTTTAAATAAGGTATATTTAATATAATAATTTTTTAAATCAATCCTTTTTAATTTTTAAACTGTACATTTTTTTATTCTGTTTTAATAAGATAATTATAATCCCAGTGGCAGAAACACCGCGACATAGTCGCGGACACAGAAAAACGGCTTGCGGACAGTTTTTGTCTGACTGAAAAAAAAATTTGTCCGCAACTTTCGGATAACAATTCACTTATAAAAATTTCTGTATCAAAACTAAAACTTTTATTATTTATAATTATTTATATTGTGTTGTGTCAAACATTGCTATAAAATATTTAATTGAATGAGATGAATTGAATGAATACACACACAATTGTTTATACTATATTGTTCTGTAGTAAAATTGTATTTGTGTATTGTTGCACGAGATCACCTCTGATGTCAACCCCCCCCCCCCCCTCAGCTTCCAGGCTTTTTTAGTGTAAGCCATTTTCTCCCCTGATTACATGCAAATTTTCCAGACAGATTATAAAATTTTAAAAGCCTGCCGCAGATAACTACAAAACTTTCTGCCACTGGGATTATAATTTTTTTCCATGGGGGATTTTTTTTTCTACAGAGGAGTTTTAGAAACTCCAACATTCTAAAAATTCTTAGTTCATGTTTTAATAATGTATATAATATTCGTTTTATATTTATATGTTTATTGTAAGTTAGATAAAAGTGGAATTTTAAACAAGGTTTTTTCAAGTGGGTTTTATTGAAAAAACCCGGGTGGAGGTCGATTCCCCTGACGTGTGATATCTTGACAGAAAAAATGGGTCGTTTCCCCTCACCCTTTTTTCGCAGCCACAAGTCGTTTGCCCTGACACCCCCCCTTTCCTGTGTCCATTGTCCATGTTTATGGCTGACATGTACTGATAAGCATGGGGGGGGGAGGTGTCCTTCATTCCCTTACAGGTGACATAAATTGTACACACTCTCACACACAGGCGTGCAAAAAGAATAAATAAATAAATAAATGTGTAATTAATTATTTATACGTGTATGTGCTGTACTTTTATTTTTATTTATCTATTTTCATTTTACCCAAAATTCAAGTACTGATTTATCAGGTCATGATATTAGAATATAAATTTATTATTTTTGTATTAACAATATTAATAAGATATTTTGTAAAGATTTTGTAAGGAATACAATGGGAATATTTGATTTTCTTATTTTTAAGTTTTAAAATAAAATTTTTGTTTGTAATAATTTGCGATAAAAATTTGAAAACTGGGTTCAAGAGAAAAAAAAAAAAACTTTCAAATGTGTTACTTTCTTTCTTTTTGTTTTTTAATTATCACTATAAATAATTATTTATAACCAACTGGTGGTGAAAGAAGGGAGAAAGTTTGAATAAATATATGTATATATATAATTTATATTACTATGATCAAACATAAGGAAAGAAGGCTTGAATTAATCAATAAACAGTTACTTATAGAAATATAGCCTTTTACACGGCAGAAGATATTGAAAAAGTTAATGAGTTGTATCTGCTATATTTACTGATGAGTTATGTGTAACAAATATAAACAAACAGAAAAAAAAAAATAATAATTACTAGAAGAAGAATAAGGAGCAGAATCCACCACAGACAAGTGGAGACCTTATTGTAGTTAAAATGAAGATAATAATTACTGTAAATTTAAAAAATAATAACAATAAGCAAGTGAAAATTAAAACTTAACGAGATATCTGAAAAATGTAATTAATTAACATAGTAATTTTATGATCGTAATGTAGAAAAGTTTTTTTTTTTTTTTTTGTTTAAATGAGATTAGAGACAATTATAGGATATCAACAATTGTGTTAGATAACATTTAATATTATGTTGTTGAAAGACACTCGTTAAAATGAATTTTAATTTGATTAATAATTTAACTATTATCTTAAGCACCTTCATCAATAACTTTACTTTTTAAAAAATACAATTATTGTGATGATAATTTAAACTTGTTATGTATTAATTACAATTATAACCCTCATATTAAAGCTAAAATAGTTATTTAAATCCTTAAATGTTATATAGTAGTGTTAATAATTTGTAATAAAATTGTTACAATATACTTCAATCGAAATAACTTTGCAGTATGAAATGCATAGAATAAAAAATAAAGAAATAATTGAAGTACAGTATTTGTTTTTCTTTCTTTATATATATATAATATAGCCGTAGGGGGCCTCTGCTTCTTCTTCTAGTTACCATTTATTTATTTCTGTTATACTTGTTTCATATTTGTTATTGTATGATCTTATGTATCAGGCTCCTTATAAAGCTCATTAACTTTTCAATATATATTGCTTTATATAAAGTTTCATTTCCATGTATAATTGTTTAATGACTAAAGTATGAGTACTGTGGATTAATTCATATTTCATTTGGATCCTAAATATATATTTTTAAATTTATAGATACTTTTGGCAACTGTTCATTTGTTTCTCTTGCATTCTACAGTTATATTGCATCATAAATAGGCATATATTTTTTATTGATGGGGATGCAGGGTGGGGTATAAAAAATTATTTTGTTTTCATTATTTTGCAATGCACTTTTTGTTTACACATCGCCATTTAATACCGTCATTGTTACAGAATCTTTATAAAATTTGAAATTACAAAACAAAATTAGTGGTTTACCACGTTTGCTGTAAATTAATTCCATAATAGCATAATTTACAATCTAGCAGCATGAACACAATAAAATATAAACGCTTATAGGAATGAAATCATAAGCTAAACAAGATTTTAAAACTGTTAACTCCATTCAATTTTCTATACAAAGTGTCACGTGTTTCTTATAGATAAATAGCTCTAATCCCTTTGAGAAGCATGTCTTGAAAAAGAAGTGGAGAGGAAGAGATGGGGAAAGATATGTGGGGGAACTCACCGGCGCAATCGACCTGTAAGGGAAAAACCAAATTTTTCTCACCCCCCTTTAAATCAGGGGAAACGACCAGGCCCCAAAAAACCCACCCAGTTTTTTTCAGGTCTGGCAAAATGAAGCCAAATCTGTCCATAATTCAATAATAATCTTTTTTGGTATTTGATTACTGAAATTGTCATTTTTCGCTGCTGGTTTCCAAATACATAATTCTCTTCTCTCATGCGATTTTAAAAATATTTTTAAGAAGAATTCTTTTAAAACCGCCAATTTTTGTGAAATAGTCGTTTTTAAATCCGAAATTTTCTTAGAATTACTGCTGCACTATAAAAATTGAGGCATAACATATTCGATTATCCCAGTGTTACAGAAAATATTCTTTTTCTTTCTCCAACGGTGAGTACTTCGTCAATAAAGTTCTAAGTTTTCTGTGATTTTCTCTGAAACTTGCATGAATGTGGACTGAAATACCTTAGTAAATTTCCCATGGATAACATTCTTTGTAGGTCGGATTTTTCTCTGATTTTCTCCGAAATTCTTTTGAATACGAACTAAGACACCTTGGAAAGTCTTCCACAGTGGACAGGCTTCTTTCAGTATTTCAGAAATTGTCATAACAAATTGTTGATTATATATAGATAAACTAAGTGATTGTAACAGACAGATAAATAATATGCCACAGAACTTTGTTTATCTGAGGTAATGTGGACCGATGGAACCTCAGATAATCAAAAACTCAGGTTAAATGGACTCTATTGTAAATCGAGGGAAAATATACAGTAACGTTTAAAATGAATGGAAACACAACCAATGAAGTAAAAAAATATATCTATTACACATTTAAATGTAATCAGTTAAAAATGCAATACAATACATGCATACATGAATTATATATAAAAAAAAAAAAAAAACAGTACTGTACTCTCAAAGTCGAAGTTTTTTATGCCATTTCTCAAGGGCCACACCTCAACTGGGATATGGCATTTTATAGATTACCTCGGTTAATCAGGTTTTGGATAACCGAGGCTCTGCTGTATGGAAACACAATTTGAAAATTTTTATGAATTAAAAAAAAAAATTAAAACAGCATTTATGTAATTTTGTATTTGCTGGTTTTTATAGAGCTTATGTATATATGTAATAAGTACAAAACTTATACACATGTACACTTTTATACTAAACTTATACACTAAACTTGTACACTTTTATACACATTTCTGTTTGAGAGCTAAGTTTTCCATTCTATTTCTCAGTAATGTAACCCACAGTATGTTCCTTAATTTTTTATTGGAAAAATCATGGAATAATCTATCCAGGCTTTACATTTATGTTTAATGTTTTTGTGACTCCCAATGTAACTTTTTTTTTTCTCTCTCTGCAAACCATACTTTTTATTTGTTTATTTTATTTATCATTTTGTATTTTATATGATACATTTGTTTCATTATTTTGCGTACTATTCAATAACTTTATGATTATTATGCTTCAAGATTCACTTAACTCGCTAATTGAAAAACTTTTATAATTTTTTTTTTTTTTTTTTTAGCAACATACAATACAAACTGAAGTTTTGCACACAGGCATTTGGCAATGATAATGAACCTTTTTATACATGCATGTGTATATGTGTGTGTATGTATACATTACACGGCGAATATATCTGTACACTTAAATTCTTTTATATTATCTCGTCTGTGGCCCTTTGTATCCTACTGAACAGAGAGAGTGGCCCTCTGGCCTAAAAGGTTGTGCATCCCTATTGTATACAATTTGCAGTATCAATTTTATGGTAATTTTGTATAACATGTTTATAATGAAAAGAAAGTTTATTAATTTGTAACCTTTTAAGGTATTTTCATAATTATATTTCCTTTACTTAAACTGTGTACGTAATACAAAATTTCTAAGTTTAATCAGAATTATTTGTTAGTTAAACAGACTATTTTAATAGATAATATGAAGTATATTGTATGTATACTTATTTAAATAACATTTTTTAATTTTAAGTTGCTAGACATACTGCAGAATACTGCATCTATACTATTTCAATTTCAAGTAATAATAATATTTAAAGTAATTGAAAGTATATTTTCCACAACTTCTGTCAGATATTCGGCCGGTAACAGGCCGAATATCTATCACTATTTGGCCTTGCCGAATACCGAATAGTTGCCGAATATTCGTCCCATCCCTAGAAAAAACCTGGACAAAAGTGGAAAAAGCCACACGAAACTGGACAAAATAAAATTCACTGAGCTGTACATGTTCAGTGCATAAAATTATTCTTTTAAAACAATAAATTGCATTTTTAACTTTAAATTAGCAATTTTAACAATAGAAATATTTTATTAAAAATTAATTTGATTAATGAAAAGTGTAATTTCATTTTAACCACAGGGGGAAAAAAAATCATGAAGAAAATGCTAATTACATTAATTATGTACAGCTTGTAGATGTAACAAAGTAAATCTATTGTGGTGGACTATTATAATATTATCATACTGAATATTAAAAGGGAAAAAAAAGTTATTTAATGATATATATAAATCTTTAAAAACAAAAGAAATAGATACGGCTACTTAGCCAGAAAAAGATTTAATGCATAATGTTGAGTTTCTTCATTACATAATGTTGACAATTAAAAATGAAGAATAACTTAATCCCCTCCAACACCCCTACCTCGAGACCACCTAGAGACTATTTTCAATATTGAAGTTCTTCACAAACGATGTGATTCCGTGATTGATTAATACATAGACGATTATAATTTTAAAAATAATTTAAGTTGTTTCTTTGTTATTTTGTACTTAACATGAAAATATCTTATTTAACATTTCTATACTAGGTTAAAAAAAAAAAAAAAAAATCACAAATGTATATAGAATGTTTTTATCAATTTAATTGGTTGCATTCATTTCCTTTTTTATCGCAGACAGTTATCTGGCATGTGTTTTGTTTCGGATCGAGACAGCTTAGAAAATCGTCTGCTGATAGAATGTTTCTTTTTAAGCAATTATCCGTAGTTTCTCGGTCATTTTTCGATCGACATGGGTCAACATTTTAATTAATATCTCCGCAACTAATTAAAATTTTTAAATTCTGTTTTAACTATCCCCCTGAGCACCCATATGTCAAATTTTATACTTCTGCGTTCAATAGGGGCTGAATGTATAGATGCTCAGGCAGACAGAGAGACAGACAGACATCTTCTTTTATTATTATAGACTGACAAATAATTAATAGTGGACAAAACAGTATTTTATCCGGGATGGTTTTAACCAGGTTTTTTCCACTATGGAAAAAACCGAACAACCATGCCCCCCTCTCTGCTAATGATCTGAGATGAAATTCCCTGCAGAAGTGTTGCGATTTCTAATCTTCCTTCATCCACAGCATAAATGTCAATAACATAGCTGCCAAGTTTTATGGCCCGGGCGTAAAATTTACGCTTTTATGCCTAGATCGCTATTTTTACTCTTTTTCTACTATTTCAACATTTTTTTTTTTTTTTTTTTTGTGTTTAAGTATTCGATTAGATTTAATTAAAAAAAGTTTAAAAAAAAACTCATCTTAAAAAAAAAAAGTACGATTTTTGCTGCTAAGGCTTAGTAAACAAAGATCGCAATGTATTTGATCGATTGATTGATTCTGAGTTGATGCTTCTACAACTATCGTTGGTCCCCATTTATTGGTTGAAGCGTGCTCCGTTTCAACATCATCGCTTCAGAGGCATGGCGTGTTTTTTCCCTCCTCTCCAGACATGCTCGGTTCACCTCAACCCTTGCTCATCTCGCAGAAACGGAAGCACGGGAAACGTGGGTGATGTTTGTTTTGTTATTATGTTTGTGCTTACAATTGTCACATGCTTTTGAAAATTTTGATGACGTCTGAAAAGAAATCTTATCAACTGTTGTAAGATAGCTATAGAACTGAATTCCGATGTATATGAGCATCTAGTCAGGGTGAAAAGTTTGCGTATTGCATTTATTGTCAATCCAGTTTTACAATTTCTCATGGCGGCAAATACCATACAACCAAACACATTGGAAAGAAAAAAATGTCTATATTATGCAAAATCAGCTATTAGCAAAAAGAATAAAATACATTACTACTTCAAGGAAGATAATGAATTGTATTTTACTATATTCTGAGAAAGTGTTTAAAAAAAAAAAAAAAAAAGATTCTTTCCACAGATGTAGTTTTTACATTGTATTTTAATAAATGAAGCTTTTAAATTTATTTTTCCTTTCCTTTTTTTTTCTTTTTTTGAGTTTGTAAATGTAATAACTAATTAAATTGAAAAATAGCTATCTGAAATATTTAAAAATAATTACTGTATCTGATACTTCTAAGAAGTTTGAAAACTATTTTTAAAATAAATATAATGTGAAATTCAGACTAATTGCATCACTGTGTGAATACATTAAATATGTAGGTGTAGTAAATAATTATGAATGATAGCTAAACTTTGCATTATATTACTTTTTATCAAATGTTAATGTATTTAAAAAGTAAATTAGTGATTTTTTTTTTTTTTAACCCTTTTTAACGTTCACTACTTAATTTATTTTAAAAATTACTGAACTAATTTTTAAAATGGCTTTTAGACACATAACTGATCATAAATATTTAAAAAATAAAAAATTAGCATTGTTCCTTTTCGAGAAATTTTTGGTTTGAAACATCTGTAAGTAAACATTATTAAATTCAAATAATATTTAATTTAATAAATGAATCACTTTATAAGTAAACATTATCGACAACAAAAACTCGTAAAAGTTGCATAGATCCCAACATTTCAATTTATTCCGGAGTATTTTAACCCTTTGCGGCGCAAGGTAATTCAAATAATTTAAATTACACTGCCACCGGAATTTACCAACATAATTAAAGCAGAAGAAATTTTAAATTTTCACGTTAAAAAAAGGGCCTTTTCTGCTATGTTATAAATGTAAATTTTTGCTAAAAAATTTCCGGGATGAGTTTTTGCACTTGAGAATTAAAATTAGGTGTTCCATCAGCGGGAACACTGCGACTGAAAGGGTTAATACTTTTAAATCTTATAAGCCAAAACAGAAAAAAATCCCATTTGCTTTTTTTTTTTTAGGGGGGGGGGGGTGCAAATTTTTTTGTTCGTGTGCTGTTTTACTCCTTGGAATTTTCTCAGTTTGGCAGGTATGCAATAATCATTTAAAACTTGCTTTTTTAGAATCTAGAACATATAAAGAAGTCGAATTGTTCAATATCTTTCGCTTGTTTATTTTTATTTTTTGGTGTGTGTGTGTTTCCCACCCTCTCCCAACAATCGGCAATCAAATGCCACCTGTAATACTTGCAATTTCTAATTTTTCTCTATCTGCAACATAAATGCAGAAATGTCTTTTTAAACTTACCTAATTAGATTCCAGAGCTTATAAAGAAGTAGAATTATTCAATATCACTCACTCATATAATATTTTATTCCCTCTCGGAAGAAAGTTCTGATAGGTGATTATGTTTTCACTGATGTTTAATATTTCTACAATTCTTTTTCTAATTTATAAAGTAGATTATAGTCACCTAAACAAACATCAAAATGTCAGCGAATTATAGCATATGATTCATTTATTTGTTTCAGAGGAGGAATGAATCGATTGTCTCATGATTACTTTCATTTTCATATTTTTCTTGTGAGGAAGATGTGAAAATTTCTTCTTCATCTTCTGTCATCTCGTTTCCATCCAGTTCTTTAAATTGCACGAGCTCTGCCTGAGTGAATTTCAGCTGTCTGAAATCACCTATCCCGAAGTCTTCAAAATACCAAATTTCACTGTGCTCAAAATCATTAATTACTTTTTCATCATCCCATATTTCACATTCGATATTTTCCAATTTTGCTTTTTTCAACAACAATAAACAATTTTTAATTACTTTTAGAAAAGGAAATCTTGTATTTTTCGATTAAGAACACATTTTTTAATAAGGAAGACTGTTCAAACTTTATTCGAATAACCGAGGACGGTATGTGAAAAATATTTGTTTAAATGGCGAAATTTAACATTGTTCCTGTGAGACTGATTTTGGTTCTAACGAATTTTATTCGAATAAGCGGCGTATTCAATTATTCATTACCCAATTAAGTGGGTATGACTGTATATGTATGTATATACTAGCAGGCTTTGCCCGCTTCGCGGATCAGTATATTTAAATGATTTCTTTTTAATTGAATAATTGAAACTTTTCAATAAATATATTTCAATTGCCGACTATTTTCATCACAGCTTTATTATGGGACCTCCTTGGCGATATTAAATATTTTTTGAACTTCTCGAATCTGTACAACAAAACTCATTAAAATGAATATTCTCTAATACAGTCCAATAGTAAAGTTAATTCTTCGAATATTCTGGAAATAGTCGAAGGTGTTACTCATGCAGCAAAAGTCACTATTCGATGAATGTTCTGGAACAGTCTAAAAAGCAGTCACTTGTCCCACAGGAGTAAAGACAATAACATCAAATACTCCAGAGCAGAAATCTTTGCTAGCTGACAAAAAATATCCAGTCGCTTAGAGCTCAATCCCTAAAGTGCACTCACTCAGAAGAAGTCTCTGAATCGCAGTGACTACATACTCTCTCGCAGAAATCAACTCACTCCTATTTATAACTTTTGAAGATGATTCCATCGAGAATCCCATGGAAAGATTGAGATCTGTGCTCCCGTGTGTTAGAGAGCTTCGGGAATTCTAAACTACCATTTTTCACCAAATTTGGTCGTCCACTCATCAAGTTTGTCACCAAGGCTGACCCCACTGAAAGTGAATGAACTGCCCTTTTATTTTCACTTTGCCTGTAAAACTACTTTCATTGCAACAGTACAACTGATGCAGAGCAAAGAATTAATCCCTTATAACAATATGCTATGAGCACTATTTCTGCCTTATTTTAGACAACTAATGTTTTTATGGTTATATATATTTCCCATTAAATCTATTTTTATTTATTTATTTAAATATTAATTTGAATTTATCAAATATTTCTGCCCGACGGCATACAAGTGGAATCACACATATCAGTTCGTTTATTTGTATGATAAATTAGCGTAGTGATTGGTATATGAAAAATAAATAAATAAATAAACATTATCGTGCTACACAACTTTATTAAATTTCTCCCTTGGCGGCTTTTGAATTTTTGGCGCCATATTAGCAATGGATATATGTATATATATTTTTAAAATAATTTCTTGTATAAAAGGAGGAGCCCTATTTTGCTGATACTTTTATCGGACACCTTTTCGTTAATTTATAAGAATTCTTCATATTCTGTTTATATTTTTAATAGTTTTTAGACTTGCTGAAATAAATTTTCCATTTTTAAAACTGCATTTTTTTTTCTATAAAATTATCTACTGAGATAAAAATAGATCATTTGTGTGGCTACTATTTCAGTTTATAATTTTTGTCTTTTTGTAATATTTTATAATTTATTTATATTTTTGATGCTTTACTTAGATTAAAATGGCTGTTGCTAAATTAAACTTCTTGGCGAAAAACATTCGGTATATTTCAACGCCAAAATTAAAAAAAATAGTAGGATCTATAAGTAAAACTGATAAAATAAATTTATAATTCATAGAGTTTATTGTAGTAAAGAAACACTATGCAGTCGAATGTGACATCATGGACAGTTTTTTTTTTTTTTTTTTAAATAACAACTTGACAATAAAAATAGTAGTTTAAAAAAAAATGTTTTAGAACAACATGTAATATTATCATAAAGTATATTAGCACTTTATCAATGTGCATAAAATTTTCAAATTGATAATGACGTCAACTTTTCAAAGATGCATAATTTAATATTTTATAATTTTATAATTTTGGTTCAACAGAAGTTCACCACCTATCTTCTAAAAATCCACAGATGGTTTTAACATCAGGAACAAAACTCTGATTCATTTCAAGGTTTAAGAAAAGTTGCTAGATTATATTCATCCTGTATTTCCCTTTGATACAGTTTATTACGCCCATATCTAAAGGTTGAATTTTTCATGTAGCATTTGATGAAAATGACATTATGTAATGTTTTTAAGCTGAATGCTTGTGTTTATGGGCAGCACAGTTATCAAACTAATCATTGTACAAGCTAGCAAAATGCACATGCTCTAAAGTAGTAGAAACAAGTATTTCTGAATGATGAGAGAGGAACAGACAGAAATACATATCCAATTGTGCATTTATTCAAAGAAAATACATAGGAAAAGTGAAGCTTTAGTTTTAACTTTAAAAGTTTGTTTAAACTTATTCAAATGGAAAAACTTCACAATATCCGATACTAATGTTTTCAGTTGTTTACTGTAACCAGTCTCAGACTTTATTAACCCTTTAAGGTTCACTACTTAATTTATTTTAAAAATTACTAAACTAATTTTAAAAATGGCTTTTAGCCACATAGCTGATCATAAATATTTAAAAAATAAAAAATTAGCATTGTTCCTTTTCGAGGAATGTTCTGTTTGAAACATCTGTAAGTAAACCTTATTAAATTCAAATTTAATTTAATAAATAAATCACTTTATAAGTAAACATTACCGGCAACATCAACTTGTAAAAGTTGCATAGATCCCAACATTTCAATATATTCCGGAGTATTTTAACCCTTTGCGGGGGTTAAAATACTCCCTCATTTAAATTACACTGCCACCGGAATTTACAAACATAATTATAATACAAGAAATTTTAAATGTTCATGTTGAAAAAAGGGCATTTTCTGCTTTGTTATAAATGTAAATTTTTGCTAAAAAATTTCTGGGATGAGTTTTTGCTCTTGAGAATTAAAATTAGGTGTTCCATCAGCGGGAACACTGCGACTCAAAGGGTTAAAGCATAGTAGATTCAAAGGGAGCAATAAAAGTTTGTACTAATCTATACTTTGTTACAACCAATTTTGTTTTAAGTGGACTTTTTTTAAAAATTATTTATGTATTTTGGGAGGGGGGGGGACTGTTTGTTTTAAACTGTGTCAACACTGTTTAAAGAATGTTGTTTAATGACTAAAGCTTTGGACTAAAGCACTTAATTTACAAACTGTAAATTTCAAATATACTTTTTCAGTCAGTTTTCCTTTTTATATACAGTGGGTAATCAAATTATTAGATTTTTTTTTTTTTTTTGACATTTTTTTAAATACTAGATTCATACATATATATATTTCTTGTTTCATTTTCATTCCAGGTCAAATGAGAGAATATCTACTGAAAAGAGGGAAAGACATGTGTGGAAGTGAGGCTGAAATAAAAAATTACAATCGATATGTGTACCTCGTAATAAATATGTTTAAAGTGTGTTTTTGACTTTTCCTTAATAAATGGAAAAAAAAAGAAATCATAATAAATCTTTTTTAAATAATTTGCTTTGTCCTTTTCTGTCCTTACCCATTTTGGGTACTTACCTTGGTATTTATTTTTCAGTGAGTTCTATTCATATATAAAGTATCTATGATTAGTATATAGTATGATATTATGTATATATATATATAGAGTTTTAAGGTAAATTTAAGAAAAAAATTGGAAGTTTTTACAGAATTTTTATTTTATAAAGGCTAAAAAAAATGTATATTAATCTGAAAATAATAATGCAGTATTATATCATACATTTTTCGCAAATTACTTGATTTAAATAACAGTACTTTTTGAATAATATATTTGAAGATCTTTATAAAGTCATTTTATTTAAATTAATAAGAACTTTCTTTTTTTAAATGAGAAAGAGCTGGTAATAATCACAAAAATTAAGATGCAATACTGGGGCGGATTGATACTAATTTAAATATCTTAAAACTTATGGCAATACTTGCAACTCATTTCTAAAATAACATTCAGGAAAGAAACATTTTGGTTAAAACTTAAAATAGTTATAATTATTTTTAAAAGGAATATAAATTATATTAAAAAAAAAAAAAAACCAAATGTTCAAAACTAACTAAATTTAAAATATTTTTTACTGTACCATTGTACAACACTTATTTTTTAAAGTTTTTTGAAAAGTAATTCAAAGAATCCTTAAGGCTGCTCTCAAATAAAAACTCACAATTTTTTGAGATGATATAAAGGCTGTTTTCAATGATTGAAAAAAGAAAAAAATGTAGATATCATTTTTAAACAGTAGAAAATAGAATAATGTTTGATGTTTTTAGAAATTTTTTATTTTAATTATCTTCTAGTATAGCTCCGTACCATTTTAATTTGTAAACTCTTAATAATTGAGATATTATTTTTGTAGTAATAAAGAAATATATATGCAGTGGAGAGTCAAATATCTGCACAGCTCAGGACCAGATGTTGTGCATTTGGCGGATTTTGGAGCCCATAAAAAATCATTTTCAGTTTGAATAATAAAACCAGAATATTAATCAAATTAAACATATACAAGTGAATAATAACACAATTTCTCTTGTATATTAAATTATTAGGTATATAAGAATAACACTGAACATTAAATATATATATAAAGAAAACAATAAATGAAAAATGAAAAAATATTCGTCAAATTTAGACAAAATCTGTTCACATGCAGTTTGTTTTAAACTACACTTTAACATGCACACATACATCGAGATTTTTTTTTTTTTTTTTTTTTTTGTCTATTGTAAATAGTTATCAATTCTTATTTTGTAACTCAAATTTATTTTTCAAAGTATTTAACTGAATTCTTCCGTAAACTATGTATTTATCAAATAGCATTTAAAAAAATTAATTTATTGTTTTCCTCATTGATAATGATCATCATAATAATCATAATTTTCTTTGGATTAATTTAATATATTGTTGATAATTTCTTTATATGAAACTTGGTTCTTGCAGTTTTTCATATTTTTATTATTGTAATCATAAAATGCAAGCACAAAGTCTGCATTCAGGATCCTTTACAAAAATTCTGCTTTGCAGTTTTGTAACTTAAATTTCATTGTTTGTATCTGTAAAGCTATGCAAATTTCAGACTTTGACGGATTTTAGATCGGCAGATTTCTGGCTCTCTCTGTCTATATATATATTTTCTTTCTTTTTCTTTTTTTTCTTTAAGTACGTCAAAGTTCGCAATTTAGTTGATGATTTTCATCCCTTTTTTGTGATGTGAAAGTTTACAAATTAGAGTTTTGAGAAGTATTGTATTTAGAGAAAAAATTTAAACTTATTTCCCGTTTTAGGCATTTCAATGCAGAATTGCCACGCTACCTGGAAATCCTGGAACAGTCAGGGAATTTGAAAATTGACCATGAAAGTCAGGGAAAAGTCAAGGAATTTTAATATTTTAGCCAGAATCTGGAAAAGTCAGGGAATTTCATACAATGATTGCCAAAAAAAATTAAATTTTCCTCCAATGTAGAGTCATTTTTCTTGTTTTTTTCTTAGCTTTTGCCATTTTTTAAAAATAAGACGTCTTAGAAAGACCCCCGCATGGAGGGCAATCTGTCCTTAGGTCAAAGTAATATGTAACTTTTGTGTTTTCAAGTTTTACCATAATTATTTTGCCCTCAATGCAACCAATGCACAATATGTGGCTAGACTGGAATTTTCTTAGAACACATCTGGAAAACCTGGAAAAGTCAGGGAATTTCATTCTCCTATTTGAGTGGTAACCCTGTCAATGGTAATGTCAGAAAAAGTCATACATTTTCATCAAAAATTAGTTCTGTGAATCTGTTGAAAATTGTGCATTATTTACCACAATGTTATCCATTTAAGAACAGCTTTAAAAATGCTTCTCACCATTTCCCACCAATTTCAGAATACCGTGTTAATGAGTGGGTAAGGTAACTAATCTTCCATTTTAACATCCTTGTAGCATAAAATTTACTTATAGTAATATTAGCATAAAAATTGAATGGTTAACTGTTCACTAATCAAAATAAGAATTCATTTGTAGCACAACATTCTAAGAAATCACTATTAGAAGCTTTGCAGGTGCCATCTATATGAAATAAACAGAGTTAATTATTTGCATTCCATTATAAGTACCATTCCTTGCATCCCTTTTTATTTTTTGAATATATATATATTTAGATAAAAATTGATTACTGATTTAACTTTCAAAAATACCCAGTTTTGTGGTATTCACACAGGCCTTAGGTAAATACCCTAAATTTGGCTAGTATAAATAAAATTAAAAGCAACTGCTGGTTGAAAAATAATGTTATAATAACAAAAAGTAACAGATGGTAGGAAAGTCCTGCTATAATAGCAAAAATTAAAAGCAACTGATGGTAGAAAAGTAATGCTAGAATAGCAATAAAAAAGCATCTATTGGATGTGAATTACTGCTAGAATAGCCGAAAGTGCATGCAAGTGGTGGTCTAGATTGCTGCTAGGCCAGCAACTTATTCAAGCAACACAAATTGGATTATGTATGCTGGACAAGCAATAAAAGTAAGCCAATACACACCATGATATGCTGGTAATTCTGGTGGAACCAGCAAATATTAATGCTAGTTTTTATGCTATTTTACTTGCTGGGATACAGCATTTAATGCTAGTCCAGCAAACAAATACCAGAATGAAAAGCTGGATTATGTATGCTGGAGAAGCAATAAAAGTGGGCCAGAACACACCATGACAAGCTGGTAATTCTGGTAGAACCAGCAAATATTAATGCTAGTTTTATGCTATTTTACTTGCTGGGATACAGCATTTAATGCTAGTCCAGCAAACAAATACCAGCATGAAAAGCTGGATTATGTATGCTGGACAAGCAATAAAAGTGGGCCAAAACACACCATGACAAGCTGGTAATTCTGGTAGAACCAGCAAATATTAATGCTAGTTTTATGCTATTTTACTTGCTGGGATACAGCGTCTAATGCTAGTCCACCAAACAAATACTAGCATGAAAAGCTGGATTATGCTGGGCAAGCAATAAAAGTGGGCCAAAACACACCATGGCAAGCTGGTAATACTGGTAGAACCAGCAAATATTAATGCTAGTTTTATGCTATTTTACTTGCTGGGATACAGCATCTAATGCTGGTCCACCAAACTAATACCAGCATGAAAAGCTGGATTTTGTATGCTGGACAAGCAATAAAAGTGTGCCAAAACACACCATGACAAGCTGGTAATTCTGGTGTAACCAGCAAATATTAATGCTAGTTTTATGCTATTTTACTTGCTGGGATACAGCATTTAATGCTAGTCTAGCAAAGAAAAAAAGCATCTGTTGGTTGTGAATTTCTGCTAGAATAGCAAAAAGTGCAAGCAAGTAGTGGTCGTGATGGCTGCTAGACCAGCAAAATATTCAAGTTACACAAGCTGGAATATATATGCTGGACAAGCATAAAAAGTGTGCCAAAACACCACATGACTTGCTGGTAGTTCTGGTGGAACTAGCAAATATTTATGGTAGTTTTATGCTATTTTACTAGCTGGGATGAAGCATGTAGTGCTTGCCTAGCAAACAAATACCAGCATGAATTTCGACTTGGGAAAGAACTCGATAATCCAAATTTACAGTTGAAACCCGTGGAGAACCCTGATGCATTTTTAGAACTTCTTGTTTCACTTCAAAATTGTCTTGCTGCCGCTATTACAATAAAAATTACAGAACTTATAAATTGTTGTGGCTGTCGAGATTCCTATGAAGCCAGTTTTATGCATGACTGTTTAACGAAAAGTCGATCTGAAAAATGGTCAGAATATTTTTACCAAGCATTGTTCTCGATAAATTGGGATGATGTAGCCAGAGATATAGTTCATAAAAATTTAAATATTGATTTCCAAGCAGTATTAGGAGTAGAAGAATTTTTTCCTTCTTTAGATATAGAAAAAACATTTGAAGTTGTTGAAAAAATGTATGTTGGTGAAGAAAATGAAGAAGAACTTATTTTTAACAAATTATTGTTTTCTTGTAATTGATTCTTTATTATGTAAATTTTAATGTAAATAAATGTTGGTTATTATAGAATTTTTTTTTGTGTGTGACTTTTTTATATTTACCACATAGAAAATATTTAAGGTTTTTGTGAGTATATAAATACTGGGTTATACGTTTCGTTTGAATCATTATGAATATAAGTGTTCGGCTAGATCACAACTACTGTTGTAATGGAGACAGTTCTGAATCAGACGTATCGGAATCCAGAACATTCCGCCAGTTTCGGTGGTGTCAGTGCTTTACAGCGTGCTTTAAAAGGTCGCGTAAAAGTCAAAGACATAAAGAAATGGCTGCAAACGAAAGATTCGTATACTTTACACAAGCCTTTGAAGCACAAATTCCCGAGAAATCGTGTCATAGTAGGTGGTATAAACGAGCAGTTTCAATCTGATTTAGTCGACATGCAATCTTTGGCTGAATTTAATGACGGTTATAAATATTTAATGACGTGTATTGATATTTTATCAAAGTATGCTTGGGCCCTCCCTTTGAAAGATAAGAGTTCTGCGAGTGTTAAAAACGCGTTCGAAAAAATATTTTCGGAACGCACCCCCGAATCATTGCAAACAGACGCTGGGAAAGAATTCACAGGCAAAGCCGTACAAAAATTCTTAAAATCAAGAAATGTTCATTTTTTCACAACAAATAATGCAACCAAAGCTTCGGTGGTCGAACGCTTTAATCGCACACTCAAAACTAAAATGTGGAAATATTTTACTGAAATGAATACAAAGCGATACATCGATGTCATAGATAAACTAGTGCGCAGTTATAATCATACCTGGCATCGTAGTATTAAAACAGAACCTGCTTCGGTCACGTTTCAAAACGAACAGAAAGTGTGGCAGACCTTATACGGACAACCACTTGTTCAAAATCCTATTCCTTCAGATTTGAAGATTGGAGATACTGTTCGCATCAGCCGAGAAAAATTACGATTTGAAAAAGGTTACGAACAAAATTGGACAAGGGAAATTTTTACGATTCATAAAATTATACCTCGCGTGCCAGTCGTCTTTAAACTGAAAGATTTAGCAGGAGAGAACATAAAAGGAACTTTTTATAAACAAGAGTTACAAAAAATTTCAGACTCGGGTTTTTATCCAGTAGAAAAAGTTTTAAAGAAAAGGAAACGTCGTGGTAAACTGGAATACTTTGTAAAGTTTCAGGGTTATCCCGAAAAATTCAACGCATGGGTTCACGATGTCAAAATGATATAAATAGGCCCCCTTTTTTACTTACCTTTCATTTCAAACTACGATGTCGTTCTACATCACACTGATTAGCGACAGCTCAATGAGCTTTTTTCCACATAATAAAATATCTCAATTTACAACTCAATTACCCAATCCAATCAACTTGAACGGAGAATGGGAAATGGCTCTGGTCGATTTTATTTACCCACATACGTGGTATAACGTTCGAGCTGATAACAACCTTTTTGGTTTTGATTTGGGTGATGGAAAAATGCAAGGTAGACGTATCCCCCCAGGCTATTATGAAACGATACCAGATCTTATTAAAGGTATGACTTTAGCATCGCATAAAGATAAAATCGAGTTTAAATTTCACCCAGTTACAAAAAGAGTAAAGATTACGACAGATGAAAAATCGAAAGTTGTTCTTTATGAAGGTCTTTCAGAATTATTAGGATTTGATCCAGGAGAATACACGGGGTTTCAACAAAGCCCTTTTGTGGCCGATCCAAAAATTACTTTTCCCGTCATGTACGTGTACTGTGACCTTGTCGAACCTCAAATCGTAGGGGATGTGCAAGCACCTCTGTTAAAAATTGTGACTGTCCAAGGAAATGATGGCGAAATCCAAAATGTCCATTATCCGAGACCGTTTTATTTACCAGTGATACGTCAACATTTCCAGACGGTACAAATTGATATAAGACTTCATTCTGGAAATTTAGTGCCTTTTGAGCGAGGTAAAGTGTTCGTAACGTTGCATTTTCGTTTGAGGCAAATACTATAAAAGGGCTGATCGTTTTAAAAAAGGTATCATTTTCCTTTTCGTTTGCGATAAAGAAAGGTCAACAAGATGTTGGTGCCTTATACGTGTTGCACAAAAAAATTTGAGGACTATTATGAAGGACAAACAGGAAAAGGTTTGCCTTACTATCGAGGAACTGTTTTGCAAAGAGGATACGGCATTGGTGGATTTTTTGCTAAACTTTTCCGCAGCGCTTTGCCATTTTTGATAAGTGGCGCCAAAACAGTAGGAAAAGAAGCTTTACGTACAGGTACTATGGTAGCGAGCGATGTCTTATCTGGAGAAAACTTTAAATCTTCTCTCAAAACACGAACAAAAGAAACTGGAAAGAAATTAGCAAGAAAAGCAGTTGAAAAAGCAGACGAGATGATTGGCCGCGGAAAGCTTAAAAGGAAACGCAAATCTGCCAAACGTGTCATTCCATCGAAAGCACGCAAGGTGATAGGACGTGATATTTTTGACTGATAATATTCAACATGTCTTTTCTTTTAAAAGATTCCCCAGAGTGTGCTAAATCAGAACTGGAATTGTTTTCTTTACCACCCACACAAACAGTTATTGAAAGAGGTCAATGGGTTGAATTTCACCCGCTTGCCAATGTTTCAGACGGAGGACCCGTAGAATTTAATATTTCTGGAAGCGGCGAAGAGTATCTGGATTTGTCGCAAACTCTGCTGTACGTCAAAGTAAAAATTTTAGCTAAGGATGGCAAGACCCTATCTGTAAATGATAAAGTGGGACCTGTCAATCTATTTTTACATTCCATGTTTTCTCAAGTTGATATTAGCCTAAACGAAAGACTTGTTTCCTCCAGTAACAATACTTATCCTTATAGAGCCATCATAGAGAAGCTACTGAATCACGGGTACGATGCAAAAACCTCTCATCTTTCATCGGAATTATTTTTTAAAGATACTGCTGGTCGGATGAATGTTGTGGATCCTGCCGATGCATCTCCTAATGAAGGATTTAGTAAACGAGCCGAGATGTTTAAACTCAGTGCCCCAGTTGATATGATCGGAAGATTACATTTGGATATGTTTCACCAAGAAAGACTTCTGCTTAACATGGTCGATGTTAAAATTAAACTTATCCGCAGTAAACCGGAGTTTTGTTTGCTAGCGGCTACCGAGGAATTTAAAGTTTCCTTGGAACACGCCTCTTTGTTTGTCCGAAAAGTAAGAGTCAGTCCTGGTGTTGTTTTAGGACATGCTAAGAGTTTAGAAAAAACAACTGCCAAATATCCTATTAACAGGGTGATCTGCAAAGCATACTCCATTCCTACTGGTAACATGAGTTTTGTTCAAGATAATATTTTTACGGGTCAGATGCCCAATCGCATCGTGATCGCTTGTGTGGATAATGATGCATTTAACGGCAGCTATAAAAAGTCCCCCTTCGAGTTCAAGCATTACAATATCAATTTCATTGGCGTCTATATAGATGGTCAACCTGTTCCTCATAATCCTCTTCAACCCGACTTTGAAAACCAGTTATTTATCCGAGCTTATCAAAACTTGTTTACGAATGCAGAAAACAAAGGTCTCTATTTGTCCAGATCAGAGTTTTCACAAGGATATTCATTATTCTGTTTTGAATTGTCACCTGATTTGTGTGATGGTTCACACCTCAATCTTATTCGTCACAGCAATTTAAGATTAGAAATTAAATTTGGCACCACTTTGGTACAAACAGTTTCCTTGATAGTATATGCAGAATTTGAAAATTTAATCGAAATCAACAAATCTCGAAATATTTTGTATGATTTTGGAAACTAATGAATTCTTCTCAAATTCATGCAATTTTATCTCGCGATCCTGTTTCTGCGAGATATTTTGTGGGTGTTTTTCCTTCAGACAAAATACCCGTTATTCGCACATTTCCTTGTGCTTTAGTTCTCAATACAGATAAACATGATGAACAAGGAACCCATTGGTTGGCAATTTACATTCAAGACAAAAAGACTGTTGAATTTTTTGATTCTTATGGATTACCCCCAGAAACTTATGGGGAAGATATAACAAGGTTTATTAACCAGTATCTCAGAATTCAGTGGAACAAGATGACGATTCAGAGTTTAACATCCAATGTCTGTGGACAATACTGTATCTTCTTTATTGTAAAACGATGTCAAGGACTTTGTATGAATTCTATTGTAAATCTATTATCAAGAAATAAGAATGATTTTCGAATGTATCAGTTTGTCAAAAAAAGATATGGTGTAAATATGATTTTTAAAAAATAAATATTTTTTTTCTGATTTTGCGTCTGTGTTTTTTTTTTTTTCTAAACAATTGTCTATACATATTTTAGTGCAATACGTCTGATTTTATTTTTTTAATTCACTAAGATTATTTTTGTTTAAAAATCTTAAACTATAAATTAGAAATTTTCAGATATTCTTATTCATTTGCAAAATGGAATTGCTCAAGTTAGTACATCCTTCGACATGTCTTATCAGTGGACCGACAGGTTCAGGCAAGACTGTATTTGTCAAAAAGTTAATCGATTTTAAATATTTTCATCCCATGCCGTCCAGTATAATATATTGTTATGGAAGCTACCAGCCTCTATTCGATTCAATGAAAGGTGTACATTTTGAAGAAGGTTTACCTTCTAACTTTAGTTCTCTTCAAGATGCTTTAATTATTATTGATGATTTGATGTCAGAGTTAGCCAGTGATCCGCGTTTGAGCAAGCTTTTCACAAAAGGGAGCCATCACCGAAATCTTTCAGTCATCTTTATAACGCAGAATATATTTCATCAAGGCAAAGAAATGCGAAACATTAATTTAAATTCGCATTACTTGGTTCTGTACAAAAATCCTCGAGATAAAAGCCAAGTCATGCATTTGGCCAGACAAATGTTTCCTGGTAAATCCAAGGCTTTTCAAGAAGTTTTTAATGATGCCACCGCTTTACCTTACAGTTACTTATTCGTCGATTTAAGACCCGATTCTTGCGAAAGCTTACGCATGCGCACAAAAATATTTCCAGGAGATATACATTACGCATATGAACTTCGATAAATTATTTGTCTAGTGAGCGTCATCCGATGAACATGTCTTCCGCAGTGGTTGAAATTGAGGGCTTTCAGATAAATGCCAGCGATTATGTTATAAAAGAACTCGCCTTTTATGCGGTAGATCATGGATATCATGCCCGATGGAGTTTTCTTCCTCCGTACCCTTGGGGCCAATTATCTCTCAAAAAAAGAAAGACCTTTTCCTGGCTAACTCGTTACCTACATGGATTGCGATGGGACAGTGGTGATTTACCGTATTCAGCATTAGAGCCTATACTTTTATCTTTGTTTATTTCTTTTGAAACGATTTATACCAAAGGTTTAGAAAAAACTAAGTTTTTGGAACGACTTTCCGGACGACAGATTTTGAATCTGAATGATTTCAGTTGCCCTAAAATAGACCATTTAATCGTTTCAAATGTAATTTGTCCCTCTCATACATTCTCTTTTAAAAACTGTGCATTGACGAAAGCTGTTTCTTACGGAATACATATAAAGGAGAGATTATCCACATCATTCACCATTTGTGCTCAGGATGTCGACGGTGGAACATCTCAAACTGCTGAGCAAAACCAAGCAAAAAGCAGCATTTCTTAAAAAGTGTCCTAATAGATATAAAAGGCGTCTGTGAATGCGCCTTAAATCTTTTAAAGGGCAATATACCTGTCACCGTTCGTCAGAAGAATAGACTAACACCGTATAAAAAGACTTTACGACGACTGGGCGATAAAAAAGTGCCTTTGTTTAAGAAAAGAAGACTCCTTGTTCAAAAAGGAGAAGGTTTCTTATCTGTACTCATACCTGCTGCAGTGTCAGTTCTTAGCACGTTGATCAATGGAGTTCGCTCGTAAGTTCAGACTTGTTCCAGCCGACAGAGATCAAGAGTTTGCCAATGACCATTTAAGTGAATTAGACACAGAAATTCAAACAATATTAAAAAGAAAGATAGAGGATGAAGAAAAGGCAAAGTTATATATCCAGGCTTTGCAGAAATATGTTACTTTTCCAGATGTTAACAAACCCCCTGCAGATCAACAAAGTGAGCAATCTGACGTAAATAAATTCGATCTAGAAAATGAAATCTTAAAATCTGCTCCAGTAAGACATAAAAAATCTGCTGCAAAGATCATTGAATTTTTAAAACAACATGAAATTTTCTCGGCAGAAAACAAAGAACTGAAAATAGATGATCAGATCCTACCCGGATCAGATTCTGTCGAACTCATAAATTTTTTGCTAAGAGACAGAACTCAAACGCCTGTTGCTTTTTCAGAATTCATGAAAATTCTTGATAAGAATCATTTTCCTCTAGAACTTGTAAAAAATAAACATTTAAAAAGCAAGAAAACTATATATGCTAGACCAGAACCTAAAAATGTAAAACGAAAATCGCCTTTCCAAGTCAATTTACCAAATTCTTTACTGACATCTTCTGATCAAACAGGAAATGGATACCGAATCAAACCGAAGACTGTTTATGCAAGACCTATTGTCAAAGAAAGAAACAAAAATTTACTTCCTTTACCAATGTCATGGTTGAAAATGTATAAATAAACCTTTGCATTTTGAATGTATTTTTTATAAGTTCAATAAATTTTTTTTATTTGAAAAATATCTATGTGTGTTGTGTGATTTTTTTTTTTTTTTTTTTTTTTACTAAGGAAGAAAAGCAATCATATAAGAAAAAAAACAAGATTTTTATTTAAATATTTTTTCTATTTACAATATCAGATACATACATTTTTTCTATTTACAACATCAGATACATACATTTTTTTCTAATTACAATTTAAGATATATATAATATTTTAAAATTTACAAAATGAAACAATCTTCTTGAGGGGGAATCAACAAAGAAGTCTGTAAAAGAAAATAAAAATTAATTAGGTTACAATATTTTCTAAAAACATAATAATATTATATATTTTTTAGAAGTATGAAAAAATCTTACCACAAAACTTTAATAGCCATACGGCAGGGTGGTCAAATCCGGTTGAATCACACGTTTATCATAAACCACCCTGAACAGTTTTGTTTCTTCTTTGTTGATGACCTTTCTCTTTTTGACATCTCTTGTGATCTTTGAGGGATTGTGCAGTGCAATAGTTTTAGTGGGATTCATCTCTTTTACTAATTCACGTACAGTTAGGAAATTGAGTCTCTGTGAATTTATAAAGTTCAGAGTGAAGCCTCTTACTTTGCAGACCGTCTTGCCACTGTGGGTTTGATATGCATAGTTTTTGGGGCCACCTAAAAATATAAAATATAAGTATATATAAAAAAAATCATACAGAAATATAGGAACATTCATTTTCATACAGTATAAATAACTACTTACCAGATACGAATGTTGATATCGTATCACCATCCAGTTCGTCGGTGAATTCTCCAAGAAAGTTACCGAGGGGCGGATCATTCACACCGTTACTGGCGTAAATAATCGAATCTGTATCGTGGTACAGAACACTGCCTCCTAACGTATCCATCTCACTATACAGCTTGAGACGAGCCCAAGCTGTAGTAAAAGCTGCGATGAATACATTAGTGGACGTGTCCTGCTCCACGAAATCCTTGGCAACTTTCATCTGGATGGCTGCTATCTCTGGTGTGGGGAGAAAGACATCTTTAATCTAGAAAAGAAAAAAATAATAATTAAAATCATAGAAGCAAAAAAAAGCAGAGAAAAAAATATTGATATTTGTCATACCTCTTTGGTAGGATCATTTAATAACTTGTTAAAGTTACTGAGATCATTAACAAAGGTCAGCTGATCTTTGTTGATGTTCATTCCCCACCTGAAAGGGAAAAAAATGAATTTATTATTTTAAGTAGGATTTGTTATTTTTAGATAAATCAAGAAATAAATGGATTATGTAGAATAAAAAAGTGATAAACTCACCTTCCCCAAAAACTATTTAGTGCTAATTTTGCTACTTGTCGGCGCCCGGGATTTTTACTGATGGATGCCGGATCGAGCTTTACACCTTCACGCTCTTCATACTGGCGAATATATTCAATCTTTTGATCCTCAGTCACACATTCTGTCGGCCAACCACTGCTTTCTTGTTTGATCTTCAGAAACTGATCAATGAAGGATCTGAACAGTTGATCAGATCTTTCTTGAAAGTGGTAGACCTCATAGATCTAAAGTAAAAGAAAAAGAAAAAACATATTAGCAAACTAAAAAAGAAAAAAACATGTTCACATTAGAAAACAAAAAAGTACTTACATGTGTGATTTGGTACCCTTTTTTCTTCGCCAGCTTCACCTCCTCGCTTACCCATGTACCGACAAGAGCCCGCTCGTCGTCGGTATGGGTGCAAGGACTTTGCTGAAGGTGTTCTGCACAGGTCCGGCATAGAGGAAACATCAGTTTCTTCTGACATCGGTAGGGGAGCACTGGCAGGTAGAGTCCGCGTGGAGGAATCACTCGGCACTGGACGATACCGAAGTAATCCTCCACATCCCCGAAACCTTCAGTGATTATGGTGGGATGACCAACGGGATACGTGCAATACTTGTTTACCTAAATATAATAAAAAAAATAATCATATACGACAAAAAAAGTACAAAAGTACATGTCAAAGAAAAATAAGTAAATATTACAATAAAATGAACTTAAAAAAAAACTTACCCAAGGGTACAACGAGGTAAAATCCACGTATTTGATGTTACCCTCGTGATATAATTTGACCGCGTTGGTCCTCCCTCCAAAAAAGGCGTCTCTGGGATTCAGCCGATCCTGAAGCGCATGCGTCTCCAAGAAAGCTTTGAGTTCCGGGGAATCTCTCTTTAATTGTTGAAAAGAATGCTCCCACATTTCGACGACAGTGTATCCTCGGGCGCGTAGCTTTTGGACACTCTCCTCCGTCTGCTGTCTGAGGGATGCCATGGTCACGCACTTCAGTGGATGGGTGACGTCACCATTGTAGCACGTGCTACATCCGTGGAAGAAACAACCCTAGAAATAAAATATATAATTTTAAAAAAGATGAATGCATAAATAAGTGCATTTAAAAAAGTGAACACCTAAATATATAGAAAAATGAATAGAAAAAAATATGGGTTACCTGATATTGGTAAATGGTGTTGGTTTGTTGGCAGTAACCATCTACCGAAACTCCGGCGATTTTTTGCTCTCCTGTTCCATTTAGAGCGTGTTGGATATGAATTCCTTGCGAAAAGGCTTCAAAATCCAGCCACCGGATAGAGTCAGAGCTGAAATTCGTCCTGTTGACGTAGCCGTGTACAGGAACCATGGCAATAGTATCGGGCTGGATGTGGTTGCTTCGGAATGCAGCCATGCATACAGACGCAATCGTGACATACCTAAAAAAGAAAAAAAAAGTGTATTAAAAAGAGACATGGATTAAAATTAAAGTTTTGTTATTTAAAATAAATAAATATTTACCGAAACGGATCCACATCGGCAATTTCCATAAATTGAGCCCGAAACTCGAGACAGCTCCGGCGAAGAATGTCGACGTCTGATCTGAAAAATAAATAAATATTTTTTAAAAAACATTTCTAAAACACAAACAAACATATCTTATTCATCTAAACATATCTTAATTTTTAAAAAAGATTACGTACCTGCTATAAGAAAGCATTTCTGCTTGGAAGTCGAACACGTCCCCCTTGTGTTCTTCATGCCAGGACAGGAAAGCTTGCCTCGCTGCGGGTGCCATCGTGTCAGGGCTGTAGAAACGGGGTTCGGGCAGTGGACCAACATAGGATTGGTTCTCCCGAGTGTTAAAAAGGTGAGGAAAATACCCCTTTTTTAACTCGGAGAGACCGAAACTGCTGGGCAAACGAGACAGAGCCATCGGAAGAAAATTCAGAGAGTCAATGATGGAGATATTCAGTGAACTCAGCCGGATGGACATCAATTTTCCCCCGCATGGAATGACGTCTGGTGTAGTGCCCTGTCTCAGCATCCACTCCATGATGAATTGACCATCGAACCTAAAATTAGAGAAAAAAGCATTGTTCATTATACAAATATTAAAATCAAATACATGTAGGCTAAAATAATTATATACAGATTAAACACTTACCCCTTCATGTTATGAGCTATTGCAGTATAGCCCTTGTGTCGAGGCGTGAACAGCCATGTACAAAAATCGGCACAGGCTGTGTAGCCTTCGAACACTTCCTCCCTGCCGTCAGCATACTGCGCCACTGCAAAGTTTACTTCGTGTGTGCCCGAAGACTGATCGGTTTCGAAATCGAAAAAGATCAGTTTATCACTGGAAGTCTTAGGGCTCACTTTTTTCAGGTAACACTGATGTTCGGCTGTTACCACGTACTGACAGCAAGAAGGGCACTTGGCAGTCCCGCAAACGTGGAGTTCTCTTTTACAATCTCGTCGGCGAATAAT
Source organism: Salticus scenicus (assembly GCA_963930645.1). Lineage (NCBI taxonomy): Eukaryota > Metazoa > Arthropoda > Arachnida > Araneae > Salticidae > Salticus > Salticus scenicus. The sequence continues at coordinate 3,021 of CAWVNO010000568.1, read as the reverse complement.
TTTGCAGCACTGTCTGCATTGATAGACCTGCAAAAAGAAGAAAAAACATTAGTACACACTTACGTTACAACTATAATATATTCTCTTATAAAAAGAAATAGTTTCATTTACCTCATTACAGATGGAAAGTTCTTGGTTTCCTGTCAAGGCCTTGTGCGCTGCAAAACATTCACTGGAGCGGCAGAGACGATCGCAGTCCTGGCATCTTTGTTGTTGACCCGGACGGCAGTCAGTTTTCTGACAAATGTAGCAGGCATCTGGACATTGGTGTTCATGTGCGCGTTTGTAAGGGACATCACACTGCTCGCAGTAATATGAGCTCCCGAAAAAGGCCTTGAGGGATTTCACGACATCGTAATGGCCGTCGTGAAGCCATAAGTTGATGCGTTTGTCTTGTGGTCTCGGAGCACCCTTGTATACAACCTATAAAAACAAAAAAATACATATGAGTACACTGTTCTGAACAAAACAATATATAATATAAGACATCAAATTTTCAAAAAATAAACTTACTCGATTGCAATTGTCGGATGAGAGTACGGCAATCTGTATATTGAGGTGCTCTTCAAATTGGACAATTTCTCGAAACGTGCAAGGGCCTAGGGGGACTCTGGCATCTGCATGCAGTTGCCGTGCGCGTTTCATGAGGGCGGGTCTGTTCGGATTTCGCATGGCGTTGATGGCAGTCTTGTCTTTCTCCAAATGGGCTTTCGCAAACACGATGGCTTTGGCACAACAGAGGCCTTCTTCGTCAGATGGAATTGGGAAAATACATTGCTTCTCTAGCCGATCCACTTCTATGTTGGCGATTTTCCGACGAGGGGCTCCAGCACCCACAGGGTTGATGATAGTGATGACGTTCACCAGAAATCCGGCATCTAACTGAATCTGGTCCTCAGACTGAAGGACCTTCAGGACAGCGGCCATGATTTTTTCTACAGTAAGCTCACAAACGGGCATAATTCTGGTTGAAATGGGCTTGTCCAGTCCCTCAGCCCGAATGCAGACACGGATTAAGTCGGTGGGTGCTAAGCCTTCCGTCGCACGGCGAATGAGGATCTCAAAGAGTTCGCGCACAGCGTCTACCGCAGCTGTCATAGGCACATCTCGCACGTCAGCAGGAAGTCTGTCCGGGTCGACGCGGGCTTCATAATGAATTTCCTCGGCTTGGAATTTGACATTTCGGCGTCTAAGACTCTCTCTGAGAACAATGGCTTGCTCCAACTGAAAAAAAGAAAAGAAAAAAAAGGTAAGACACAGGATACGAAAATCAGTAAAAAAGAAAGAAAAAAAGAAAAAAAACTTACGCGAGAAGTCTGGTCGCCAGAAATATAAGCAGGTCCGTCACCAATGGGTTGGGCAGAGTTCTAGAAAAAAAAGTTAGACATATATTGAAAGGTTAAGCGTATATTATAAAACAGACGTAAATAATAATAATAAAAAAAAAGCTTACTTCAAATCCGGAACCCGCACGATAGTACAGCGGCAAAGGCATCGGAATTTCCGCAAAAACTTGGGACGGTGTACCAAACACCAGCTCGTTCTCCATGAATATTTGAGAACATTCGCTGACATTGTCGTCTTCAGCTTCTAAAAACTCTTGCGACAAATCCCCTAGTAACTGAAAAAGAAAATCATTAGGTATGTTTATTTTCTGCAAAAATAATAACAGAATTATATTTTATGAACAATGCATACTTACTTCATCATCTTCCGACAGCATCGGATATTCTGTGTCCTCAAAGAGAACTTGGCTATTACTTCTCTTCATTTTTTTTTGTCTAAGAAAAAAATTATCTGCAACTCACAAGATAAAATATAAGCAAGCGAGTGAGAGAGAGAGGGCGCTTTCTTGGACTGAATCAACAAGAAGTGATTATGGATTGAATTCTCCTTTATTTATACCCCAGAGTAATGCAGTGACCTCCTTTTCTAGTCCCCCCCATTGGTTTTTCTCCGTCACGTGATGAACCTGACTAGACACCCGCTTTCGAAGTGGAAGAATCCACTCCCGCATTGGTTCTAAACAGTCACGTGACGATCCTGCCAAACCACCCCTCTGTTCGCAGTGGCACAAACCCGTTGCACGAAGGGTGAAAAGTGATTTTGGTTCGTCGCTGTCACGTGACCGCCTACGTAGCGAAAGAATGGGGTGGGGGAATTTTCCCTCTCTATTGTTAGACACATATGGGAGATAAAAAGTTGTTTAGGCAAGTCCACCATAGCCGAGCGGCCTAAATCATTCATCTGTGACACAGGATATCGTGAGTTCGATTCTGGCTCTGGGACAAGTTCGTTTTTTAAAAAATATTAGCTGCATAATAATTAAAATAAAAATCTAATAATGAAATAATTTCAGATTAAAAACTAAAAATAATTAATTAAATAAAAATATTTAAAAATCAATAAAAATAATTAAAATTAAAAATAAATTCAGTTTCATAATAAAAAATTTCCTATCCCAGCAAGATGATGTCATCTCTTCCAAGAGAACGCGAAAAAATTTCCTACCCCATTTCCTCCCCCAGCACAAGAGTGACGTCACCGTTGCCATTTCACGTCTAGCCGTGTCCCAACACGAAAAAATTACGTCATCGTATCCTTTCTCCAAGACAACGCATAAAAATTTCCTCCCCCTCTCCCTCAGGAGAACAACCACTCATCCTCCAAAACTTCGTCATCCATGTTCACGTGACACTTCCTCCCCCCTTCCCCCCCCCCCCCTTCACAACCAGGAGAAAAACCACTCAACCTCCAAAGTCGTTGCCACCGGTAAAAAAAGTTTCGTTCTCATGTTCTGACAGGATTCTGTGTTGTCTCTTTAAGAAAACTCTCCCCTCCCCGTCACCCCTCCGTCACATGTCTTGACAAGAAGTCCAGGTTGCCAACGGATAAAAAGAAATTCTACTCCCGTCATCTTTCACGATCCAGCAACCAAACAACCGTTACGTCACTTCCGGTTTACCCCTTTGATTGACAGGTGCCACGCCCCCTCGTGACGTCACTTCCGTAGCTCAGACT
>CAWVNO010000567.1:0-25000 GCA_963930645.1 Salticus scenicus | reverse complement strand
GCTTTTCTGAGATAATTTGGAGCAGAGTTACTCTTTAAAATGTGTTTCCCCCCCCCCGCCTTTAAAGGGGGAAAAGGAAAATATCACAAAATCGACTTATAGTGCGTGTTGGGAGTGCATAACCAGCCCGCAAGTAAAAAATCGTCTAAGATAGTTTGGAGCAGAGTTATGCATGAAAACATGATTTTGCCCCAAGGCGGAATTTTACAAAATCCCTTAGTAGTGTGTGTCTTGAGTACGCATACCAATCGACATATCAAGAAATCGCTATTCTGAGATAATTTGGAGCAGAGTTACTCTTAAAAGCGTTTTTTGCCCCCCTCCCCGCCTTTGAAGGAGGGGAGGGGAAATTTTTGTAGGATCCCTTTATAATGTGTGTTGGGAATGTATAAACAACTCATATGTAAAATATAAGCTTACTGAGATAATTTGAAGAAAAGTTATGCTTGGAAACATGCTTTTTGCAACACCACTCCTAAGAGGGAAATAGGACGGAATTTTACAAAATCTCTTTTTAGTATGTGTCTTGAGTGCACATAACCAATTGACATATCAAAAAATCGCTATCCTGAGATAATTTGGACCATAGTTACTCCTATAAGCGTGTTTTTGCCTTCCTCCGCCCTTAAAGGACGGGGGGTGAAATTTTGTGAAATCCCTTTACTGTGCGTGTCGGGAAAGCATAAACAACCCACATATACAAATTAATCTTGCTGAGATAATTTGAAGCAAAGTTATACTTGGAAACGGGTTTATATTGCCCCCCACCCCACCCCAGGGGAAAAGGAGGAACTTTCGCAAAACCCCATTGCAATAGGTGTAAACCCCTCCCCCCCCCCAAAAAAAAAAAAAAAAAAAAATCGAAAATCGCAAAATACCAAATATGAGGTTTTGGAAATATTCTGAAGAAGACTCTTGGCGATTTTCTATATCTTTGTGCTGTTATTGGTACAGTTTTCCTCAAAAACCCGTATTTTGCTATTTCATTTTTTTTGCACTCAAGTCTAGTCTCTCTCTCTCTCTCTCTGCAATTTCTTCACCGTGAAGCAATTTGGAGCCAAATTATGCTTATAAGGGGTTTTTTGCCTGCGGCCCCCCCCCAGGGGGGAGCAGGGATATTTTGCAAAATGCCGCTATAATGGGCATCAGAGTCCTAAAACCAACGTGCTCACGAAAATTTGCAAGTCTATCTCCCATAGAATCTCCACGGCTGTGTTGAGTCAGTGAATCAGTGATTTTACTCTTTTATTCCCCACCCAACCCCCAAAGGGGTAAAAGGGGGGTCTTTCACAAAATCCCGTTACAATGGGTGTTGGACACACATAAATAAGCCACACACTAAAATTTGTGACCTCAGCTCTTAGATTTCCACGGATAAATTTAGCGCTAAAAGGAGGGATCGAATTTGCCCCCTCGTAACTCCCCCCCCCCCCACCCAAAATCGAAAAAAATCAAAAATGAATTTTTGCAAATACCTCCAAGAAGACGCTTGGCTTTTTTTTTTTTTTAATCTGAGCTATTATTGCTAGAATTTTACTCGAAAATCCATGCATTGCTAATTTTACCTCCGAAAATCCTTTTTACCCCCTCTCCCCCCTTAAAATCCAAAATCGCAGAAAATGATTCTTTTGTACTTAAGTCTAGTCTCCCCATCTACAATTTTTTCATAATGAAGTAATTTGGAGCCGAATTATGCTTATAAAGGTGTTTTTTACCTTCTGCCCCCCCCCCCCGAAAATCTCACTTTTACACCTTACCCCCTAAAAAATCCAAAATCGCAGAAATTTCTTTTTTTGTATTCAAGTCTAGTCTTCCCATCTGCTATTTCTTCACCGTGAAGTAATTTGGAGCCGAGTTATGCTTATAAAGGTGGTTTTTGCCTTCTGCCCCCCGAAGCGTATTTCGTTAAATCCCGTCTTAGTGAGCGCCACGGTCCTAAAATCAACCTGCTCACCAAAAATTGTGACTCTATCTCCCATAGGATCGCCACACCCGTGTTGAGTCAGTAAGTGAATGAGTGAATCAGTGAGTTTACTCTTTTATATATATAGATAACAGCATCACTTACAGTTTAAATTGTACAAAAATTTGCCCATAGCTTCTCACAATAAATATTTTACGTATGGAGTTTGGTGCAATTTTAATCAACAGATGCTGAGATATAGGCTTATGAAAAATCATCGGGTAAACTGCAGTGCTGTAATGCTTCCTGTTAGCTGATATACACTCAAAATAAAATCACGATAGTGCTTCATAATGGCCGACTTTCTCACATACCAAGTTTTGTGCAATTATACAAGATACAATATGATATGAGATACAGCTTTCACGCATTGGGGGAAATTTAAGTATAGCAGCGCTACCTATTGGCCAACATGCACCAAAATTGAATCAGCATAACTTTTTATAATATCCTTCCAACATAAAGTTTCGTGTAATTATGCGCATTAGATCACAAGTTATAGCCTTCCCTAAAATTGCAGAAAGTACTGTATAACAACACCACCTGTTGAGTTGGCACCAAAACTTGATAGACACTAATATATGCCAAGGTGCATATACATATAGATTTACATGAAATTTTGTGCAGTAGTTCATGAGATATAGCCTTCTTATAGGTTGCAGAAATCGCAGTGCACCAAAACCTGTTGGTGAAATTACATATCAATTTATATGTAATTTATTTTTTTATTTTAATTACAGAACTACTGCGTAGTTGTGGAGATATAGTTAAACAGAATTTTTCTCTCACACACACAAACAGACATTTTTAAAAAGTGATCAAGACAGGTTCCGGACCTCTTAAAATGTGTAAATGCATCGAAAACCAGAAGTTGAAAATTTTAATGAATCCAATACTTTCTTTTGAGACATTCATAAGAAAACATAAAAGAAAGAAGAAAAAGAAAACAAAGCTTCAAACTAGTGTGTTATGGCCATCACAAAACTTCGCTCTATGTCACTATATATAACAATGCTACATGCTGTTTAACATGCACGGAAGAAATTTAATCATAGCTTCTCTCAATACAGAGTTTAGATATGGAGTTTAGTGCAATTTTAATCAAAAGGTTGAGATGTAGGCATGCGGAGAATCACAAAAGGTGAGGAAAAGCGCCACCTGTAGGTCAATATACACCCAAATTAAGCCAGCTTTCATTCTCATATTATTTATCTTGCATATCAAGTTAAGTGCAGTTAAATGTTATAGATATTGGGATTTAGTCTTCCTATAGACAGAGTAAATTGCAGCATAATATTGTCATCTATCGCCCAATATGCACCAAAATTGAATCAACATGATGTTTTATAAAAATGGCCCTCTCACATACAAAATTTTGTGTAATTATACACAAATAAATCTCAATGAACTTCCCTATTCACAGGAAAAATTGAAGTATAGCAGCATCACCTATTGGCCGATGTGCACAGAAATTAAACATGTTTCATGATAGCCCTATGGCATACTTAGTTTTTTTTAAATTATTATTATTATTACACACAATAGAAGCTGAGATAGTCTTCAATTAAATGAGAGAAATCACAGTATAGCAGTGCCACCTGTTGAGTGACTTGCATCAAAAACTGATGTGCACTTTTTTTTCCCTGTGTATAAATTTATATGAAATTCTGTGCATTAGTTCTTGAACTAGAGCTGCTACATAAAATTTTTACCAGACAGACATTTTCTAAAAATGGTCAAATTGTGTTCTAATCCCTCAAAATGTGTAAATACACTGAAAGTTGGAAGTAAGAATTTTTACACATCCATTATGTCCTATTTAATATAGAAGAAAGTAATAATTCAAAACAAATTTATATATTTTTTTCTTTGTATACATTTTATATTCTGTACAGATAAGAAAGAAATTCTTAGATTATTTATTAAAATTTTGTAAATTTCAAACTATAGCTTTTCAACATAAGGCATCGAGGGGGGGGGGGTTAGACCACCCCATCCAAAAATGCAGTCTTTGTCATACTAACACCCAACCAATGCCAAATTTAAAATTTCGTAAATATAGGACTGTAACTTTTCGTGATAGAGACCATGGGGGGAAGGACCCTCTCCCTTCCAACAGTGCTTTCTTTGTCATACTAATATGTAACCACAGTGGCGGATCTAGAACTTAACTTTATTTATTTATTTTATTTTATTTTGTTTATTTATTTTATTTTATTTTATTTTATTTTTGGAGGGGGGGCTAAGATTTTTCAAAGTGTTATTCCAGATCAAATAAAAGTTTACAATTGTAATAGTCAGTTGTGAATGTTAGTACTTTTGCCCCCCCCCCCTTTAAATCCGCCACTGTAAACATCCCCAAATTAAAATTTCGTTAAGTTTGGACCGTAAGTTTTCGAGATAAGACACCGTGTGCGTACGTGTTTGTGTGTGGGGGGGGGGGGACGGGAGAGACTCTCCCTCCTTTTAACAGTGCAGTGTTTATCATCCCAACCAACCCCAAATTAAAAAAATTTTTAAATTCTGACCATATTTTTTTCGAGATCAGGCACCATGGGGAGGTACATTTGTCATACTAACACCCAACCCACCCGAAATTTAAAATTTCGAACCATAACCTTTCGACACAAGGCATCAAGGGGGGTGGGGTCAGACCACCCCTTCCAACAGTGCAGTCTTTGTCATACTAACACCGAACCAATGCCAAATTTAAGATTTCGTAAAGATTGGGTTACATTAGGTATTATTAACTTTCAGTCAGAGCATAATTAAAACATAAGCTTAACAGTTATTGTTTGTTTTACACTCAACAGATAATTTTCTTTAAAGTTTAAGAACAATATCAACAAAAGATTATAAAGAACATAATTAGGCCTTTGACGGTTGATTTCCAACCTGACACCTGGAGTCTCATTCATAGCTTTATTGTGTAGGGGTTTAGTTGTTTTCCCAGGTGCCGGCCCCTTCCCTACACTAGGCTACCCAGCAAAACCACAAATTACGGCCAACATGAGGCCACCTTGTGGTTGCCAGCAGCAGCTGATGCTGGCCCACTGATGGCAAAAGTTAACGTTGCCGAAGGGAATATGTTACGCCGGCCATCAGATGGCCGCTTTCAACTAATCCGCTGATGGCAGCCTGCAGTAAGATGGAAATAAGTCAGTGGGCCAGTGTTGGATCACCATTGGCAACCAGCAGTAGGAGGAAAATATATAATGAGCCACTGCTGGCAACCTACAGTATGATGGACACTGTGAAAGGGTCAGTGTTGGGCCACTTGTGGAAACCATAAAATTTTTATATTACTGTTAGTAACCTTCAGTGGGTCGCTTGTGGCAAACATACAGTTTTCATATTACAGCTGGCAGCCTTCAGTGGGCCAGCAGTTGTATGATTATGGCTTCTTTGTAGCAAGATTGAAATATGTTAATAGGCCAATGATGGGCCGCTTTTGGCAACTATCAGTAGCGTGAAAAAACATAACGGCCCACAGCTGGCATGCAACAGTGGGATGGAAATTATTATTGGGCCAGTGTTGGGCCAGCTGTGGTGAAACATTAAGTTTGCATATTACTGCTGGAAGCCTTCAGTGGGCAAGCTGTGGCAAAGATAATTTTTTCATATTATTTCTGGATGCCTTCAGTGGGCCAGCAGCAATTTAATTATGGCTAGTTTTATTAATGGTAATCTTCATTTACCGATAATTGCTATGGGAAAAAAAAAATGTTTTCTTAATCCACATTTAATATTTTTTCCCCCATGAATTATGTTGAATAATACAAATGTAAATATGAAAAGATTTTTGTGTGTATTCAACAATGCTTTTTTAAAAGTGATCTATACTAAAATTAAGGCTATAATTTTAGTATAGTATTTTTAATTGTAATATTTTACAGCATACTTATAAATTCTTATTTTAAAATGCACATTTACAGATATTTACCAGTATATGGACAAAAATAACAATATATGAGTATATGAATGCCATATAATGAAATAATTTTAGAATTTTATTTTATGAAACCAAGATTCTGTAAGCATGAAGCCAGAAATCAGTTTTATGATAAATGAAAGTAAACATTAATATTCAGTTAAACAACTTATGATTAAAAATTTTTATTCATATTTAAAATCATGCGAAAAAAAGAAGTATGCTGTATAAATATTCTTATATATTGAAGTGAAGTGATTTGACTCTATAATAATTATCATGTATCTTAAATCTGAGCATTTATCAAGAAAGCAAAACACAAAAATGACGCTTTGACGAATCAGTCGACAGGCAGCTTTTTTCTGAAAAAGAAGGTTCTGGGTTTGAATCTTTGGTAAGGCAAGGATATCTGTGAATTCCTCGTACATGCAAACACACGCACACATACATATACATACACATATTGATATAGATAGATAGATATGTGTATGTGTTTGTATGCATTGTTATCGTTAGTTTTATGTAACATAGATCATTTCAGGAAAAAAGCAATTTAAATAACAGATTATTACTTACAAACTTTGAATAAACACCATAAAATGCAATAAACTCGCAACAATTGTTTCGGGTCGAAAAAACACACGACCCTTCATCAGGCGAATAAAGTAAGCACGAGTGTTGCAGTCAAAGCGGCAACGCACAAAATCGTTTAAAATGAAAAGAAAAACTTTATAAAGTAGAAAGTAAATATAATTACTGAAAGTAAATATAACTACTTACTTTCTACTTTATAAAGTTTTTCTTTTCATTTAAACGATTTGTGCGTTGCCTCTTTGACTGCAGCACTCGTGCTTACTTTATTCGCCTGATGAATGGTCGTGTGTTTTTTCGACCCGAAACAATTGTTGCGAATTTATTGCATTTTATGGTGTTTATTCAAAGTTTGTAAGTAATAATCGTTTTACAACGCCAGTTTTGTGGTGCTTTTTTATTAAATTTAAATATAAGTTTCAAAGCTGTGAAATAGATAAATAATATAAACTCAAAAAATTTTCTTTAATCTAACGTAAGAAGTGGGTTTCCGAAAACACCTGTATTATTGTTTTATCTTCACTTTTAAAATTTATCTTTAATTTGTTTAGGATTTGTGCTTGTTTATGCGATGTATTTTAATCTAGAACATTCAAATAAAGTCTTTTTTAAAAAAAAAAAAAGTTTGGTGAAAAAAGGCCAATTTTCATATTTTCTTTTGTAATGTAAATGTGTTAAGAACTTATAAAATAAATATTAGCTATTAAATGAATTAGTAAAGAAGTATATATAATTAACTAAACAATGTAAAATCAAAACAGCATATATATTTATTAAAATGTTATTTTAAACTTGAAAAATGGTCATTACAGCAAATTGTAATGTATTTATATACATTACTCTATTGCTAAAAACTACAAATAACATTTTTAATTGAAATTACATAAAGAAGTTTAAATAAATTAATGGCAATAATTTAATGCTTTTATTTTTGATTAATTTAAATTACCACCAATAAAATTTGTTTCCTTTTTCAGGTATTAAGGGGTTGTAGCATTCGTGCATTTTATTATTTTGTCACCACAATTTCAGAACAGCATTTTTTTTTTTATTAGTATTATAGAATTAAAGTTTTAAAGAAAAATTCTTTTTTTAAATAATGGTGACCAAAATAATGAAATGTACGTAAAAATATAAGAATGGCGCGACTCATTTGTATGCTCAACTTTTTAAGGATAATGATAATAAAATACAATCTTATTTTTAATTTAGTTTTACATAATTTTTTCTATATTTTAAATTAAGCTTTTATATACAAAGTTTGTATTCCATTTTTTATGTGCTGTCCAGAGTTTTCTCCAGAATAATAATTATAAAGTATCCAGTAATAATATTCTTTTATTCAAAATATGGTATGAATGTAAGCAATGCATATATGAAATATCCATATAGCAAAATTATTTTTATCTTTAGTCATCGAAATTTTCCATTAAGTATTAAAAGAAATTTCGGTTTTTAGATGTTAAGAGGGACTAGCAGCCAAAATTCACATTTTCTTCTTCCGTATGTATCCTATGGGATTTTTGTTGTTTTGTATTATAAGAATATCTCGTTCAGAAATGAAGTTTTTAATATTCTGTTTTTAGAATTACACTCTTTGAACCTTTCGTCTTTCATCTTAAAGAGCAATTTTTTTTTTCTTTTTTAAAAATAAGTTTAAATATTTATGTCGAGATTTAAAATTAAAGCCTCAGTTTGCTTAATAAAATAAAATATTTAAATAAATAAAAAAAAAAATAATAAATAAATAAATAAATTGCTTTCTAAGTCAAAAGGTGATATATTCAAAGAGTTGAATTCTAAAAATAGATTTCGAAAAGCTTTATTTTTGAACGAGATTTGTTTATAGTACGAAGAAAGAAAAACATCTTGGAATTACATGGGAAGTGGGAAGGAAGAGAGAGAGAGAGATTATCTGAGTAATAACTTTTCTTAATAGAGAAGAATTAGTTGTAGTTGAACGTTCTAGTAATATTTGGTACAAGTAGTTTATGTACATATATATTTGATGTATAACATTTGATTGATTGGAATTAATATTAAATAAAATAAAATATTTAAAGTGGGATATATATAATCTTACAAACTTGGCATGTTTAAAAGTTTTTTTTTTTTTTTTAAATATGAGTTTATTTGAATTATGATCTCAAAATTGTTACCTATTCATTCTTTTTTGGCAAATTTTGCATTTATTTTCTTCATTAGAAATATCAAAACTTCTAGCAACTATAACACCACACTCAAAAAATATTTAAATAACAAATGGATAAATAAGTATAAAAAAAATGTATACATTTGTTTATTTTTAATACAAATATGCGTTTGTAAAATAAACAAGAGTGACAGACAAAACATTACCGCATATAATTCAGTATTAATAAATATTGAAAAGGTCAATGACTGCAAGCTGATCTCTTCAGTTCTACTGAGAGATCGAAAAACTAAAGAAGCATATGTAAAAAGAGAGAGAAATGTAGTAATATATGTAAGGGGGAAAAAATGATTAGAATAAAATCAAAAGCAAAATATATAATGCCGGTGCCCATTAAAAATATTTTAATAGTTTATCAGAACCTAAAAGTTGCATTTGTCATGATAGCGAACAAGTATAACAGAAAATGTATCAATTGAAAATAAGTTTCAGCTATCTGAAAGGTATGAGGTACATATTTTGTGAGCATAAATGTTACCTCCCGTTATTTTTGCATGCAGAATCTTTGCAGTACTCAATAATAGGATTAATGTTAAAAAAAAAAAAAAAAAAAAAAAAAAAAATGGTGCACATTGTTTTTAAACTACTTTTCTTTCATGCAGATCCTTAAAATAATAGAAATAATTGTTTGTATTTATATTTTATTAAAGTTGAAGAAAGAAGCAATTGAAAAATCTATATTATATTACATTACAAAAGTATTACTTAATCCTGAAATTTAAAATATGCAAATTTAATTTTATAAATAATTTCTAAAATGGAATAGGGGAAAAAAATATCAATTAAAACATTAAAGGTGAACACACATACGTAAATTTTATTTATAGAAAAGTATTACAAGAAGGTATTTTATAAAAAATAAAATAAAAAATAAAAATTCACACATAAAGTTAATACATTGACTGAGAAATATTGACATATTTTTACAAATACTGACACATTTCAAAAATTTAACACTCTTATTAATATTTTAAGAGAGTAATTTGAATTTTTCTTTTATTTCTCCAACCATCTCTGTCATAGGCTCTTTGCAACCATTTCTTTATTACCTATTTCTTGATGCTAAAATAAAAATAATAAATAAATAAATAAAAACGGATTTTAAAAAATATATAAAACTACAGCAAAAACTGAAAAAGAATTCAATTCAAATTTATTTAGTCACTAAAATAAATAAGCATTTTAAAAATATAAACAGATTATTTAAAAAAATAAAAGAATTTTAGTTTTATAACTGAATTTAACTATAAAAGTAAATTGCAATATAATGCAAACATGGCGTACTGAAAAATGTTATGCTGTCAGATTAAAAAAGTGCAATTATATTAGAAAAAAAAAAGACAGGAAAGCTTGCTCCCAGAGTTTAAACTGCCATTAGTTTTTTTAGCATTTTGCTAAAATGTATCATATTTTGCTAAAACATGTTGGTCAGAATTTCGCTAAAAAGCTAAAACTGGATAACTGTATAAAATATCTCTATATAATAACTCGGATTTTTTTTTTTTTTTTCGTAATATTTGCAGGCAAAAACTACGAAAGGACTGAAATTTTTGGGAATGATTATTTATATAGTAATTTGGATTTATTTTTAATGATTGAATTTAAATACAAAAAGATTTAAAAGTATGTCAGAATTCAGAATTTGATTCATAGAAGCATTCTTAGCACTAGTATTTCACGATTATCCACCACTGCACTTTACTTAATTTTTCAATTGCTTTTTCATTTTACACATATGATATGAGTACCTCTTTTTCTATTGTTAAAATCAAAACATAGTTTCCCTGATTCATATTTTTAAAGTCACAAATATGGATGCTTGGTTAAAATCATCAATGAACAAAAGAATAGAAAATAAAACTGAGGATAACAAAGCTAAGTAAAAGAAATCAATGGTATCCAAAGAATTAACTTTCGAAAAAGCTAAAATAGGGCTTGCCTATTTTCGCTAAAATGCTAAAGTATTTTTTTTTTGCCAGGTTAAACCCTGCTTGCTCCTAATTAGAAAACTAAGTCAAAATCATTTATTTCTTTAGTGAAAATAATGCAAATTAAAATTTGCTAAAACGTTCCTTCACCCCCTTTCCCCGAAAAAAAAAATAATAACAAAATAAAATAAATAAATAAATAATAAAAACAAACATAAAAAAGGTATAAATATATTATTGGTTAATTGAGTACAAAGATAAGAAGAGATTTAGTTAAATGTGACAAATAACAGCTCAGCAATTCCCATCTGCGATTTTATTACATATTTTTATCTTCTTACAGAAAATCCATAGGCTATGCTAAACGCTTTTTTGGTACTATAATTATGTTTTCTTACACTTACAACATGAGTAATATGACTTGCTGCAAAAAGTTACAAGAAAAATCCTTCTTTATTTTTACCTGGTTACTCAAACTGAAAATGATTCATACGATTCAAATGATTTAAACTTCATATGATTCATATGATACAGCTGAAAAAAAATTCAAACTCAGACTGAAAATTTGTATACTTTTAATTTTTCCTTAGAAAGTATTGCATTTGTAAATATTTTCGATTTACGGTTTTGGATTAACAGGATTTCAGTTGTCCTAATAAGATTTGGCTATTTTCAGAAATTTTCTGTTTGTTCGTTTATTTATATGTGTATGTGTGTGTGAGGGGGGGGGGACATTTTCCACCAATTCTATATCAATTCAATATCATTTTTCACAAATTAGTACAGAATTTCACAAACAGTCATATTTCGAAGTACTTTACCAAAAAATGGTGCCTGTGAACTTTTCGTTCACATTACTTAACAAGTTGAGCTGTCGCCTCGTTTTATCATACACAGTTTTTAGTAAGACAATACAGGACAAAATTTCTTTTTTTTTTTTTTTTTTTTTTTTTTTTTTTAATAATAAATTGTATAATAATAGTAATAAAAATAATATTCTGCAGCCATCACAAAACTTCTGCTATATTTCTTAGCGTAATTTCACGCAGTATATATGATTTATAAAAGTTATTTTCCATGATGAATACAGATGATTATCATCTTATAAAAATATAACACTAAATGGCCAAAGTAATTCAGTTTTATTTCATACTAGCTGGCAAAGCCCACTTCGCTGGTCCCTATTTTTAAATGAATCACTATAATTACTGAATTCTCAAAATTGCATTAATTTTTATCACGTGAAAGAAAAAGAGAAACAAAATCTGATTAGGAAAAATGTCGTACCGGGTTCTCACTGCCTTCGGAAAAATTCCCAAAATGGTCTAACTCTTATTTTTAATATTTTCCCCCTTCGTCTCCCCCCCTCCCGTCTATCTTAATAATTTTACAAATTCAAAAATATAACGATCTATCTCTAGTTTTATTTTTTTGCCCCTCCGCCCCTCCCAATAATTTTAAAAATTCGAAAATATCCGCAATCGATTTGTAAGTAACGAAAACCTCTATGTACCAATTTTGAATGATCTAACACTATTTTATTTATTTTTTGCCCCTCCTCCCCCCCTTCTTGGCCCTCCTAATAACTTTACACTTTCGAAAATATCCCCATTCGACTTGCAGGCCTCTAAAACCTATCTGTACCAACTTTGAACTGCCTAACTGTATTTCTGTTTGTTTTTGCCCATAGCCCCACCCCTCCTAATAATTTTATAAATTCGAAAATATCCGCAATCGATTTGTAAGTATCGAAAACCTCTATATACCAGTTTTGAACGATCTAACTCTATTTTTAATTTTTTGCCCCCCCCCCCTCTCTCCTCCCCGGCTCTCCTCATAACTTTACACTTTCAAAAATATCCCCATTCGACTTGCAGGCCTCTAAAACCCATCTATACCAATTTTGAACGCCCTAACTGTATTTCTATTTGTTTTTGCCCACAACCCCCCTTACCACCCCACCCTCCTTCTCGCCCCTCCTAATAATTTTAAAAATTCAAAAATATCCGCAATCGATTTGTAAGTATCGAAAACCTTTATATACCAGTTTTGAACGATCTAACTCTATTTTTATTTCCCCCCCCCCTCTCCCCTCCCCGGCTCTCCTCATAACTTTACACTTTCAAAAATATCCCCATTCGATTTGCAGGCCTCTAAAACCCATCTATACCAATTTTGAACGTCCTAACTGTATTTCTATTTGTTTTTGCCCACAACCCTCCCTTACCACCCCACCCTCCATCTCGCCCCTCCTAATAATTTTAAAAATTCAAAAATATCCGCAATCGATTTGTAAGTATCGAAAACCTCTATATACCAATTTTGAACGATCTAACTCTACTTTTATTTTTACCCCCCCCCTCTCCCCTCCCCTTCTCGCCCCTCCTAATAACTTTACACTTTCGAAAATATCCCCATTCGACTTGCAGGGTTTTAAAACCTATCTATACCAATTTTGAACTGCCTAACTGTATTTCTGTTTGTTTTTGCCCATAGCCCCACCCCTCCTAATAATTTTATAAATTCGAAAATATCCGCAATCGATTTGTAAGTATCGAAAACCTCTATATACCAGTTTTGAACGATCTAACTCTATTTTTATTTTTTTGCCCCCCCCTCTCCTCTCCCCGGCTCTCCTCATAACTTTACACTTTCAAAAATATCCCCATTCGACTTACAGGCCTCTAAAACCCATCTATACCAATTTTGAACGCCCTAACTGTATTTCTATTTGTTTTTGCCCACAACCCCCCTTACCACCCCACCCTCCTTCTCGCCCCTCCTAATAATTTTAAAAATTCAAAAATATCCGCAATCGATTTGTAAGTATCGAAAACCTCTATATACCAGTTTTGAACGATCTAACTCTATTTTTATTTCCCCCCCCCTCTCCCCTCCCCGGCTCTCCTCATAACTTTACACTTTCAAAAATATCCCCATTCGACTTGCAGGCCTCTAAAACCCATCTATACCAATTTTGAACGTCCTAACTGTATTTCTATTTGTTTTTGCCCACAACCCTCCCTTACCACCCCACCCTCCATCTCGCCCCTCCTAATAATTTTAAAAATTCAAAAATATCCGCAATCGATTTGTAAGTATCGAAAACCTCTATATACCAATTTTGAACGATCTAACTCTACTTTTATTTTTGCCCCCCCCTCTCCCCTCCCCCCCTCTCCCCTCCCCCCCTCTCCCCTCCCCTTCTCGCCCCTCCTAATAACTTTACACTTTCGAAAATATCCCCATTCGACTTGCAGGGTTTTAAAACCTATCTATACCAATTTTGAACGCCCTAACTGTATTTCTATTTTTTTTTTTTTTTTTTTTTTTTTTTTGCCCCGTAGACCCCCCCCCCTTACTGCCCCACCTGGGGGCTGAATTTCTAAAATTCCAGAAATTGGTTTTTAGATATTTGTATTAGCTATATTTTAAAGCAAAAATTTCACGTATATCTATTTTTTTGTTTGAGATATATAGGATTATGCGAAATCACGTTTTACGCATGTGAAATCACGTTTTGCCCCCCCCCTTGGGGACCGAATTTTGAAAATTCCAGAAATTGGTTTTTAGACATTTGTATTAACTATATTTTAAAGCAAAAATTTTACGGATATCTGTTTTTTTGTGTGAGATATAAAGGATTTTGTGAAATCACGTTTTGCCCCCCTCCCCCTCTTGGGGGGCGAATTTTGTAAAATCGCTTCTTAGTGGATGCCTACATCATAGAAAGAACATTGTCACAAAATTTCATGCTTCTAGGTCCAGGGGTTTGGTCTGGGCGATGATGAATCACCCCCTCACTCAGTCAGTCAGTCAGGAAGAACGATTTTATATAGATAGATAAATAGATGACATCTGAGGACAAATACACTTTAAAAACAAAAAGAAACGTAATCAATTATACAGACACGAAAACATTACCTTATTTAGAAAAAAATAACACAAACATTATAAACACCAACATAAGTAATTGCTAATAAGAAAATTAATTTTCTAAACGAGAGAAACAAACAAACAAACGAACAAAAAGTAGACATTTATTTTATTTTTTACACCATTGATTAAGGTTTAATTTTCCTGTGGAAAATGACGTCATAAGATTGAAAAGACAAAGATTTCAGAAACTTTTTTAATCCCGACGTTTATAATTAATAACTTCGTTAATTAAGATGATAAAAATTTCTAATTAACTATAATGTCTTTCTTGGAGTATTCCGCGCACATTGCTACCTCTCATGCCACGAAGAATCCTGCCCTTTGCGATAAGATGCGATCGCAGATATTAAAAAAAAAAAAAAAAGAATGAAATAAAATAAAATAAAATGTGGCGCTGACGGCAATGACTCAAGAGTTATTTCATTATTTCTGTTCAAAATGATAAGATGATTAAAATTTCCCCTGTATACAAAGCTATATATTTTTAATTACTTATTATAATATTTATTGTGTCTTCATTCACACGAAAAATTACGTCTGTTAAAATATGTGAACCTTACCTGTTGATCAGGAAATAAATAGTTAAAAATATTTGTAAATTTTAAAATTAAACTTTGTTATATTAACATGTTCACAAATTTTAGGAGATAAAAAAATATCGAAAGCTAATTAATTGTATTTTAGCATTGACACACTTACCTCAAATTCTGAGTATCAATATTTTGTAAATAATCCATTCTCTATTTCTTCCTGTCAGATTATCCTGTGTTTAAATTTAATAATTATTACAACACATAATAATTAACAAACATAATAATAGTAATTGTGATGTATATATATAATACTTAAGATAATATACATCTTACAATTTAAATAATTAAATATATTTAATTATCTCTGAACTCACATGACTTGTGAGCAGAATCTGTTATCCAAATTAAATTTAAGTGCTGAAGCTCTTCAAAACCCTTTCATTCTTCCATTGAGAATACATATATCTATTTTAGCTTTATCAGTTCACTACAGGATGAAGGCCTCTCCTATGAGATTCTCAAATGTCCTGTTTTCTGCAATTCTCCCTCATTATCTTTCTCCAAACTTCACAATTCAAAAAACTCCAAACATTAATCATTTTGCTTTACAAAATAGGACTTTGGTGCTCCATCTATCATCATTTCTTCTCGAAAGTTGCTGAGCCCAGCTCCATTTTAACTTCTTGACTCTAGAAATAACATCGGTAACTTTGATTTGCTTCTAATCCAAGTGTTTCTCTTTCTGTTTCTTCGGATGAATCCTAACATGCATATCTCTATGCTTCTATGGATTGTTTGAATATTTTGTATAGCTTCACATGTTAAGATCGAAATTTCTGAAGTATAATTTAAAACAAGCAAAATGTTCTCTCTATCTCTGTATATATATTATATATATACATCATTTTATCCTATGCATTGTTTGAAAATAAATAATATGCAAATTATGTATAAATATTTGATAATTGAAAGTAAAACCAATTAATCCGACCTGCTGGTAGGAGATTGAATCCTGTTGAAGAGGAGACTGTGTTAAAGGCTACAAAAAATATTTTATTAAAAACTACTGTGATTTTCTGCTTGTGAAAAATGTGTAGAAATATTAAACACCATCCTTATAATGAAATTTCAAAAGATTCTCATCTTTTACCTTAACTAAGACACTTCTTTCACCCCCATAAAGTTTAATTTTCGGAAAGCTATAATCTTTTAACCTTAGTCAGGTCCTAAGAGAAAAAATTTTGCAAAACTCCAACCTTTTACAGGAAACCATTGTAATTTTCTACGTGTGAAGAACGTGTAGAACTGCCGAACACTTATAACATCTGGACACATTCTATCATCCTCTTATTTGTAAAATTTTGGAAGATCCTCCATCTTTTGTCTTAGCTAGCGGTATAGAAGTTTGCAAATTAGCAAAATGTCTTCTCATAGACATTTTGCTTAAATTTCAAACTTCTATTGGAAACCACTGCAGCGATACGTGGAAAAACTTAAAAAGCTTCACACCTTCAACTTTTTAAGGTTTGAATTTCGTTGTTCCGTTCTTATTCACACCTTACATCAGGGTTGGCTAGATTTTGTCCGACCCGAAAAAACCCGGGTGGGTCTTTTCAATAAAACCCACTTGAAAAAGCCCAAGAAAAAGCCCAAGTGTTTTTTTTTTCCTTCAAAATTCTTTTTTTTTTTTTAATTGTATTTTTGTCTAACTTATAATAAGCATTACAAGTATAAACTAATATTGTATACATTATTAGAATATGAACTAAGAATTTTCAGAAATATTGGAGATGCTGAAATTTCTCTATAGAAAAAAAAAAAAAAAAAAATGCTGAAAAATTCCCCATAAGAAAATAAATAAATAAAATGTATAATTAAATGTATAAATAAATAAATGTATAATCTTTTTAAAGCAGAATAAAAAAAAAAAAAAAAAAAAAAACAAGCAAGAAAAAAGTTGTTTTTCAATATAAAGAAAACTGTAGGACTCGAATGTACAATATAAATAAATAAAAAAAAAAAAAAAAAAAAAATCTGAAAAATTTAACAGTGTGACACTCTTATGTAATGCTGAGGGATAATAATTAAAAGTATTTTGTGAAAACTTATTGACTACAAAAAGTTTAATAAGGCAACATGAAATAATTATTAAAATCCAATTTTTGTTGTAAAGGGCAGATAAAAAGAATTTTAGAATATTTAAAGTACAGTTACACTACGATAAAAATAAATAAATAAATAAAGCAAAATAAAATAAAGCCCTTATACTTTTTTGCCGATTCTTATATAAAATGACCTACTGCATCCAAATATGACTACCATTTTGCCCAGTCTCTCACCATTTCCTTGGGATATCCTACCACCCCTCCACCAATTTTTATCACTGTTCGATAATTTTATATACCATAAATTTTATTTGGAAAATGAAAAATATTTACTTTCACACTTTATATATTTTTATATATAATGTTTAATAATTATAGAATAAAATTTATAATATATATATATATATATATGTATATATATGAAATGTAATATACATAATTTCAGCGGCAAATGTCCCGTTAAATTTTCCGATTGCCGCAAATGTTCATGTTTTAAAATCTTTCTACTCTGTAGCCCCTCAGAAGATATTTAACAGTTAAAATAATCCCCGATCCCTAAAAATTAAATTTATAGCTATAAAATTACCAAAAAGTGATAAAAATAGGGAACCGTCCCTAAAAAACGACAGGTGATAGGGCAAAATTAGCGTCATATTCAGTTTCAGGAAGTCATTTTAGATAAGAATTTGCAAAAATGATGTTGGAGGCAATTTTCATGCAGAGCAGTGTTATTATTATTATTATTATTTTTTTTTTTTTTTTTTAACTTCGTTAAAGCTGAATCATAAAAATAGTAAAAAAAAAAAAAAAAAAAAAAAAAAAAAAACTAAAAATTTAATTTAGATTTTAATGAATGAATATTAATTTAACTTTTTTAATTATCTCATTATGAATGATATTTCGTGTTAAGAAAATAAGAAGAAAGAAAATAATCCTGAAAACTCTGATAAAATCCTAAAATATTCTGGAAAAAAAAAAAAAAAACTTTTTAAACCCAATAAACCCCCCGAAACGCTGATAAAACGCCAGTTTCAGCAGTTTGTATTCGGCTTTCAAAGAAAATCGGTATTGTTCTGCGTTTTTTTTTTTTCCTTGTCTGAATATCAAATGTGCAGCAATAACTCTTTATATTTTCAAAGAATAAAGAAAAAAAAAAAAAAAAAGCTTAATTCTATAAAAATTATTCATTTAAATATAGTGGCCAATCAGCATTAAAAGAAAAAAAAAATATTGAAATTAAATGTAGCTTGCAATTAAACAAGTTTAAAAATTGAATAGTATGTAAAGCAACTATTATTTTTTAAATTATTAACATTTTGGGTGAACTCAGCACCCTTAAAAGTTCAAAATTTGATAAAAATACTAATTATCATATTTTGAAACGACTAGTGGCTGTGCATTTTGCGTGTTTCGCTCGTCCTTTTAGACACTCGAACACACTGATGTGCTTTATTTTAAATAAAAACATGAAGCCTTAAAAGTACATTTTAGTTAATAGTAGCAGGTTATGCCCGCTTTGCTGGTCACGCTATCTAAATGAAATTTCAAAAGAATTGAACCGCTATTTATTTTTTATATCACACTAGGGGGCTGTGCTTCTATTCACTCCGCTCACCAACTCCCTGAATCTCTTCCTTTATTAACACATGCAGGGCTCTACCCGCCTATTCGATACTTTTCCTTTCGCTGAACAGAAATGTTAAAAGTGCATAACTCAGGAAAAAGCAGAAAAGTATTATAAAAATCCCCATTTCAATACGAAATTGAAATACATAATATTTATTTCCACATTATTTATTTTATAAAAATTATGCTTTTTTTTTTTTTTTAACAGAAATAAATTTGTAATATCTGGACTAGTTTGCGTTACAGTTTTAGTCTATAAAACTTTTGGCAATACTTAATTTTCTTTACACTATTTGACGATGAACTTTTTGGTTTAACTGTCTGTTAAAAAAAAAAAAAAAAAAAAAAAAATCAGTACCTATTTTTTCTAATGCCTATACTCTTTATTAATTAATGTTTTAGTTAATTAAGGGCAGCATATAATACTCGATATATGTCTCTACTGTATAGTTAGGTAATAATTTTATTCATTCTAAAATATCTGAAAAGCAAAATAGTTTATTATTATTTTATTATTATTAATTTAATTTGAAATTTTTCAAGTTTAAGTTTGACTCTTCTTTTTATGACAAAATACAATGACAAAGTTTTTAAAAATACTTGTTTGTCCTCTTAAAAAATAAATACAGCTTCAAGACATAAAGAAATGCAATCAATCATACAGACATGAAATTATTTTTTTATTTATAGAAAAAAAAAGAGAGAGAGAGAGAACTTATATAAAAAAAAATATTTTATACAACATAAAAGATTGCCAGAAAAAAAATGTTCTAAAAGTAGTGAAAAAAAGTGCTAATAGCAGCATTGACATTTATTTTATATTTCTTTTTTAAAACCAAGGATACTGACCGAGGTACCCCAGTCGGTGCCAAGCTCGTAATTGGAAGATTGTGAGTTCGATACTCGACCAGACCAAAGACCATAGTGTAAACTAATGGTGGCTAATGCACGTAAAATACGTCTTGACCACAATGTCAATTTTAAATGTCTATGTTAATTTTAAAATTATACCTCTGGAAGTCATCGAATCGGGGTAATCATCCCCCTCCATGGAGGTTCAAAATTCTGACGGCATGTCTCCGGACAATCCCTGGAGGTGCGTCCCAGACCGTCGCCAATTACTCATAGCGCTGTATTGGTGTGACGTTAAATCCAACCTCCCTACTAACAACCTTATGGATCATATTTTAATTTTCCTGTATAAAATGACTTCATGAATGAAAGCGCCATAAGAGAAACTTTTTTCAGTATGTCAAAAAGAGTCCTTTATAAACCGGTCGTTTTCAGTTAATAACTTCGTTAATTAAAATGGTAGCATTTTCTAAACTCCTGAAATATCTTTCTTGGAATATTCGGAACATATTGATACCTCTCATGACGCGAAGAACCTCCGAGAAGATGCGGTAGCAGACAAAAGAAAAGTTAGGGGGAGGGGATTGAAATATACTTAACAGACACACATCGTTTTCATCTTTTATGTGCCAGTTTTGGTTAAGTTTTTCTCGAAAATTCGGACTTTGCGAAATATCCTTCCTTTATAATCGACCCCTTCTCTTCCTTAAAATCAAAAATCAAAATTTTCCATTACTTGCCCATACAGTCGCTCTAGCAATGTGCAGTTAGTCAGTTAATCAGTATATGGTTATATTTTAATCAGCACTGTTATAAATGTAGATATGTGAAAAATAAATTGCCATTCCACGAAATTTATAAAGGTGGAAAGTGTGGTAACAATAAAATAGGTGTCACTCTCGATTGCAGTTAAAATTGAAAATAAAAACAAAAATAATAGCATTAATCAAAATTTAATTTACTAAAATTTTCTCAAATAATTCAAAATATTCTTAATTTTATTCAGCTTTACTTTTATCAAGATAAATAAATATAAAAAGCTTAAATGATCTTTATTATATATATTATTCTATTTATTGAAAAATTAAACATTTATATATATATATATATATATATATATATATATATTTAAGGGGAAAAAAAAAAGAAGAAGAAGAGAATCTCCATATTTTAAAAATCTAGTTAATAATCGCACGACTTCCATTAATGACAACTACATACATATATATAAATATGTGTTGTGTGTATTTAAATATTGTCGTCAGAAGACATAAAATCGATTTAACAAAAATAGACATCTGACAATTTTTCTTTAAGAATAAAAATAAAATACATCGTGAAGACATGTAAAAAATAGTTTACGTAGAGAGTTAAAAAAAAAAAAAAATCATTAGAACCGTTTTTGGAAGACACAATTTCCAAGATCTAAACCAGCCTGCCCAGTTAGAACATCTATCATTTTTCCTGTACCAAACAAGTACTACAGGCGAAAGGACATCTAAATATATATATATATATATATATGCAGCAATTTTGAAGAAAATCGTTTACCTGATTTTGAGATACCGATTTACAGTTTCACTGCTGATTTTCACCAAAATATGATAAACTCATGCTCACCAGTAACGGACAAATGGTAGTTAATAACGCGAGTTAAAAATAAATAAATAAATAAATAAACAAATACAAATCAATGCTTAAACTTTTGCTTTTTCAATTTTCACAGCAAGTTGGAAAATTTATCTATACACTAAACCTGTCTTAATTCTGAAGTATCGTCGTTATACCTTTATTCTTTTTGGAGATATGATAGTTGGAAGATTCCCCATACAGACTTACAAATATATATGCTGACCAATTGTCCAAAACCACTTGTTTGAACTCGGGAGACCTTAAAATATCTAAATCAGGTAAAAACTCGGTATAAATTTTTTTTAAACGAATAAAATGCTTACATTAACCTCCGATAGTCGAGTAATGGAAATAAAAAATTTCCAGTTATACTACTTACATAATATCATGTTATTTATTTATAAAGAGAAAAAAAATTAAGTTCATTTTGTGAATGTTTTATATTTTTACTATATTTTATATTTTATTACTATTAAAATTTCTTTAATATAATTTTCTATTATAATTTTCTATTTTCCTTTATTTATTAAAAATATTTATTTCAAGACGAGTAGCAGATTTTTTTCTTAGAAATCACAATGAATATTAGCAATTTATAAAATATATAAAATTTACACTTACAAGAAAATTAAACTGATACGCAACAATTACAATAACATAGAGACATATAATTTTGCTTTTTTAAGACATAATTATATTTTTAATAAGAGACGTATTTGTATTTTTAAGCCTGTCATTTATTTATCGTCAGAGCTTTAAATAATCTGCAGCGCTGCCATGCTGCATACTTTCTACTACTGGGATTATAGCATATATATATACATATAAAATTGTAGCTAAATTGTTATTTTAAAGTATATTAAAAATATAATATGATATCAATGCTTATCAAAATTTAATTCATACATTTATATAATAAAAGCAAACCACCTTTAAACCTGTAAAATGATATAATTTTGAACCTTAGAAAATATTTTGCAAAAAACAAAGTAAGAAAAAATACATTAAAATACTACTAAACATATTTTAGTTTCACATAAAATGTCTAAAAATACTGATTTTTCATATTTTGAGAATGTGAAAAATAGTGAAGCTGTTAAGTTTTTTATTGATAAAATGTTCATTTTTATATTCTCATTACATTATGTTTATTTGATTCATATCAAATTACATTTGAATGTAAATAAACCTTTAATTAAAAAAATAAATAAGTAAGTAAACCTTTAATCAAAAAACTAATTTTTCCCTCTTTTATTTTGTAACTTCAGTTAATAAATAAAGAAAGAAGAAGAAAAAGAAAGAAAATGTTTGGGGAAATAGTTATGATTTTTCACAAAATATTAAACTTTTTTGACTATTCATGAATATTAGAGCAGAGATACACCAACTAATTGAAAGGAAAAAACTATTTTTAAGTATATTAGAAAATATTAAAAAATGATATTGGATTACGAATATACAAGTTAGTTACAACTTGTCAGAAACATTTAAATATTTCTATCAGTTATTCATCAAATAAATAAAATTACAAAAACTGTAAAACAAGAAAAGGAATTATTTTATTGAAAAATAATATAAAACGATAGCAAAAATATCTTACCTCTTTACTTTGCAATCCAATAGCATAAGCACCACATCTAATAAATTTGACAGAATTTTAGCTACTGACTCCGAGTTGAGCCGCAATCCCGCCAAAGAATTTGCACGTCAGCTTATTTTTTCCCGCTATTTATTTTAAAGCAGATGCTTCAAGTGCAGCCATAAAAAAAAGATAAAAGAAATCCGTTCATTAAGCGTGGACGGGATGCATATTGATAAGGTTTTACTGTGGGAAGTTTTCTCAGATGTATTAGCACGTGTGTAATCGAAAATTAAATTTTCTACATTTGCATTTTTCTAATTAGAGCAGAAATTAAATAAGTAGTAATTAATTATTATTTAAACAACAAACAAATATTTATAAATATTCACACAGACATACATATTTCTATGCAGCGAGCTGAATTATAAAAATTTTCGTTAAAAATATAGAATATTATTAAATAATCTGGTGTGTCCCTCACACGACTTTCTCTTACCCTGAAATTTAATATTATAAATACAGGTTGGAGATTAAGATAACGAGTACTGCTATGTAAACCTATGTTAAACAATTCAAATTAGACTTACAAGGAGAGGTCACGACATGGAAAATTCAGATCGGGACGAAATTGCGCAGGATTGTAGTATACTATGAGGGTAACAACATATTAAAGCGGTAGGACCCACTATCCACAAAATTTCGAGAAAAAAGCATTTAAAGTTTCAGTAATCTTTAAATACAAGTTATTTCACAAGCGAGTAAGCGCCTCAGTGGTGTGATCCTAAAGCGCGAGTCTCCCAACCAGAAGACTTGGGTTCGAGGCTACCTGCGAGACTACTTTTTTTTTTTTTTTTTCTTTAACTTTTTATGTAATCTTAACTTTTTATTTATTTTACTTTATATTACAAGTCAATTCAAAATCTGAAAATTTTAATAAAAAATTACTTAATTTTCTTGAGTATAAAATAACTTTTTCTATTTTTAATATTTATAACTTAAAAATACAATAAATTTATATAACTTACAAAAATAAATTTTAGTTTTATTTTAACTGTAAAATAAGGTAAAACTAAAGAAACTGTTTTTAATTATTTATCTAAAGATTTTATTTTATTTTAGGTATATTTAATTTTATTTTTTTAATCACAAAAAAAAAAAAAAAAAAAAAAAAAAAATTACAGAGAAATGATGATTTTAATTGCATATATAATTACTATCGAAATTAAATAATTACTTCTCCAATCAATAGTTTCTTAAAAATTATAGTATTGGATTGCGATGCTATTAAATTATTACAGGTAAAGAAATGTTACCTTTAAATATAAATTTTAAATGTTAATGAACATCGTTTCTTTTTCGATAACGACTTCCTTTTTTTTTTTTTTTTTTTTTCCTTCTGTGCACAAAATAAAATTCCACCTGCCCTTTATTATTAACAAGCTAGAAGTATTTACGTAATTTATACACATTCAAACCAAATCAGGAAGTTCAAACCAATATTTAAGTACACCTAACTATTTTACACTTTGTTTACAGCTTGCTTATTTTTTTAATTATTTAAATATTGGTCTGTTTTTCTTTATGTTTCTTATTTAGAGTTTTGTAAAACTAAACTTTATTTTTTAAGTTATAGAAATTTATTGTATTTTTAAGTTATAAATATTAAAAATAGAAAAAGTTATTTTATACTCAAGAAAATTAAATAATTTTTTATTAAAATTTTCAAATTTTGAATTGAATTGTAAAATAAAGTAAAATAAATAAACAGTTAAGATTACATAAAAAGTTAAAGAAGAAAAAAAAAAAAAGTAGTCCCGCAGGTAGCCTCGAACCCAAGTCATCTGGTTGGGAGACTCGCGCTTTAGGATCACACCACTGAGGCACTTACTAGCTTGCGAAATAACTTGTATTTAAAGATTACTCAAACTTTAAATGATTTTTTCTCGAAATTTTGTGGATAGTGGGTCCTACTGCTTTAATATGTTGTTACCCTCATAGTATACTACAATCCTGCGCAATTTCGTCCCGATCTGAATTTTCCATGTCGTGACCTCTCCTTGTTAGACCTTCACCTACCTAATTAGGATGACTGTCAAATTTTCTGTA